>JAIFAC010000227.1:0-141239 GCA_026545765.1 Plantago major | reverse complement strand
TTTAAAATTTTTACATTGACAAGAATTTGGCAAGTCTGAATATCATCGAGTATTTTAACTTGGGTCAATTCCACATTTTTCGGCGAGAATTCTTAGCAGTAATAGGCATCAGAAGTAAAAGCCCCAACTGAAGTATGGATCAGTGGATCTAGATGAGAAAATAACTCGGCCCAAAAAATGCCTTTTTGTTTTGACGTGACTCAGAATCAAAGCTCAATCCTCAAACTCTGAAAACACCCATTTTGAAATTGGGAGGAAACAACGACACAGTCCAAATCGCAATTCACCCGTCATTTGATCAACCTCAACTGATAGACAACGCGTAAACTTCCTCCCATCCGATCCTCTTCCATCACTCTACTCGATCGAATCGATCTACTGATTGTTCAATTTTCCATCTGAAATCGAAACTGTTGAAGCTGATTTTCACGGCTTAGTGTCTGCTCGATCGAGACAGATCCTTGTGGAATGGAGAATTTGATTCAGCTGGTGAACAGGTTGCAGAGGGTCTTGTACTGCTCTTGGCGATCAGGGTGAGACAGTGTTGCCTACCTCTGGGATGCTCTTTCCTTCCATCGCCGTCGTCGGTGGTCAGGTTCGTCGTAAATCAATTATTCCATTTCAATTCAAATCAAATCTAGTTTGATTTCCACTCGCAGAAATGTGCTGTATCTTTCTATTTAGTATCTCTAGATTGTAATTAGCGGTGATTTCAGCTTGTGGATGTATGTGTAGTCTACTTTGGATCTGGTGTTTAAGCATGTTACTTGTATGCTATTGCTAGTATAATATTACTTCAAACGATATTTCAAATGGAATTGATTAGCTGTGCATGAGTTGAATGGCTACGAGAAGATATGTTATTTTTGTTTGGATTTCAGCTAGCTAGGTTTGAGGTTTTGTTTGTGAATTTAGATTTGTTGATTTCGTGAGAGAGAGAGAGGATAATTTGAAATAGTTTTTCTCTACCTCAAATGAGAATTAGCATTTTCAATTTGGCTGATGCATGTGTTCTTAATCCTGTAGAGTTCTGGAAAGTCATCAGTTCTTGAGAGTATTGTTGGAAGGATTTCTTGCCTCGTGGATCTGGTAATTACCCAATACACACATGAAAATAATGTCATATTGGAATTAACTGCCACTTGTAATGCCTTGAACTGTGGGATTGACAAATATGAGGTAAATGATATGCAGGTATTGTCACCGTCAGTCCTCTTGTACTGCAGCTTCATCGGCTTGACGAAGGTAGAGAATATGCGGAGTTTGGACATCTTCCTAGAAAAGGTTCACTGATTTTGGTAAGTTTCCGTAAGATCAATTTATTCTGGTCAATTGAATTTTGTAGAACTTATTTTGTTAACAAGACCTACGCAGATTTTTGCCTGGCATTCCTAGATATATAACTCATTTATGCCTGTGAGGTGGTCGAATCTGCATAGGACGTTTTTGATGCATATTTACTCGGATATTTCTAAAATTTGTATCCTTGGCTTTAATATATTTATTTGTTATTCGAAACAATAGACCCCAGGTTTGGTTTGCTGCTTAGAGTTGGAGGTAAAGAAGAAAAGTCAAAATGGATATAGAAGTGTAATCAGAATACAGAATACTAGATTCCTGAATACCTTGTCTTCTTTGATTAGCATATCATTTTTCAGCCTTCTGCTCACCAAACCTTGAAGGAGTAATTTAGGGATAGTGTAATTGAATATGTTCTCAAATTATTCTCACATTTCAATCCTTGATGGTAAATCTCTGTTTTTTTTGTTCAGCTGCTGTGAGGAAGGAGATCTCAGATGAGACGGACAGAGAGACAGGGCGCTCTAAGCAAATTTCTACTGTTCCAATCTATCTTAGCATTCACTCGCCTAATGGTGAGCATCACTGTCCGTTTCCAAAATTCAAATGCATGGGTGTAATATAGAATTTCAAGCATGCTGGAACTAAAATGATCTGAATTCACTTGTACTTGAATGATCAATGTTCCTTTAGTTGATGATTTCCAATATCATGATATACTTAATTGTTGTTGCTTACTATAGCTTTTTAGTAACAATTAGTAATCCACACACTTCTGATAATTGCAGTTGTGAACTTGACTTTGATTGATCTTCCTGGACTCACAAAAGTGGCTATAGGTGAGTTATTATCTAATGCTAGTAGGCTTTGATTTTGAGAAGCTATTGCTTTTTTTGAGATGTCATTTTCATATATCTGACATGGTTGACCTCCTCCTTACAGACGGTCAATCTGAAAGCATCAGAATGGACATTGAGAACATGGTCCGATCATACATTGAGAAGGTATTCTATAAATTTATCAGGAAGTGTGTAGAGGATGTGAACCCGATAGTGGTGAGACTGTAGTTTTAATTCTGGTCTAAGAACACTGAATTGAACCTGACAGTATTTTCTGCTGAATGATCTATTGCAGCCTAACTGTATCATTTTAGCAGTTTCTCCTGCCAACCAAGATCTTGCAACATCAGATGCCATTAAGATTTCTCAAGTAGATCCAAAAGGTGTACTTTTACTGTATTCACTGGCGATTGAGTTTTCTGTGAATTCGTGAGTGGCTAAACAAAATTTTTGGAAGCTGCATAGGAAAGATATCATGGCCATTGCAGCTGTTCAATCCTCTTAGGTCTTCTCTCCATATGTTCTGACTTGATAGCATCTTGTTTCAGGTGAGAGAACATTTGGAGTATTAACGAAGATTGATCTTATGGACAAGGGTACAGATGCTGCAGATGTAAGACGAAAATTGCACACTTTTATTCTGCTTTCTACATAGAAAATATTTGGGGAAGACTTTCTTTCCAGTTTATTTGTTGGTACAATTTCTTGATAAAATCAATCAAAATTGAGTTGTTGAATTGATATACTTCTCTACGTGAAGCTTGCCATCCAATTATGAACCTATATTGACATTTAAAACACTTAATTCATTTTGATGATGCCATGCCATGTGAATAATATGCAGTATCTTGCCTTTTCCTTGTCCACATAGTTGCACCCATCTACAATTATATCTTATGGGGGCAAATTGTTGACTAGTTTCATGCATCTGAACTTACATAACATAATAGGTCCAAATGATATATTGATCTAAATACTTTATGAAGTGTCTTTTACTATCGCATGAAAGATGGAATATATGTGATAGTTGATTTCTGTAATGATTTTTCATTTACGACATGCAATATCTTGCAACATGCATGCATTGTTATGGTTGCAGCTCTAAGTTGATTTCTTTTAGAGTTTTGATGGGCAGTTCATGACTTGAATGAGTCTCTGGTTTCGCTTGTTTTGAGTCTGTCTGCTGTTGCAAACTATTTTCTTTTGAAGTTTTTGACTTTAGTATGTACACACCGCTTCAGTATTTCACCTGTGCTTTTCATGTTACTAAAATTTTCTTCTAGCTGTTGGGGAACACTAAAATGTTATGTCCTGACCTGCTCTTTTCATATTTTATTGCAGATCCTGAGGAAAAGCGATAAGCTGCAGTTCCCATGGATAGGTGAAGTTAACCGTCATAACAAGACATCAACAAAAATGTTGATATGATTGCTGCTAGACGAGAGAGCGGGAATATTTTGCTCAAACTCCGGAGTATAAACATCTCGCCAGTAGGATGGGTTCTGAGCATCTTGGAAAAGTCCTATCTAAAGTAAGCAAATATAAAGTTTCATGGAGTATGATATCTCACTTCAAGTATACATTTTCAACAATTTGGTGCATTGAGAAATGAGAATGCCTTATCCTTTCCTGGAGACATTGTCCAATTGACAATTCTTGCACATGTTCATGTCTTCCTTTAGTTAAGTATGATAATACAATTCAAACACTACGATCTTATGTTTCAGTGACAGGAATCTCTCTTGTAGACTGATTATCTAATTGACTTTGTCTGGGTACAATTTAAACGCCTGATTTGTCTGACACTTCATGTTGCATACACAAAATTAGACTCCATATAATTAACTGCAGTAGATGATCAACAATAACAGATGTATTAACTATCGGTGTGCCTATAAACTTATATGCCTGCATGTTTGTATACGTGGTATGTATGAATAAGATAGTGCATTATTGCCGACATATTGCATTCTAATGTTTGCTGCTTGTTCTAGCATTTGGAATCAGTTATCAAATCAATTCCAGGCCTCCAGTCACTTATAAACAAAACTATCATTGAACTAGAACTGAGCTGAGTCGCCTTGGAAAGCCTATTGCCACTGATGCTGGGGTATGTAAAATTTACCTCATTGAACTATACTCTTCTGCAATTTTCATCCTGTTAAATACTCTCATTTCTTGTATATATATCTCCTTATTTAATGCATGCTAGTATTGAACTCTTGATGATCAATACAGGAAAGTTGTACATGATTATGGAAATTTGCCGATTTTTGATGGGATATTTAAAGAGCATCTTGATGGCAGGTATATATAATGCTCGGGTTGTTTCATTGCTTGCAATATCATTTTTCTTCAATGTTTCTTTTCGTTAACTTTTCTATGGGCTAATTTCATGTTACGATGATGTGATTTTGCAGTCGGCCAGGTGGTGATAAAATTTACAACATCTTTGATAACCAGTTACCTGCTGCATTGAAGCTGCTGTAGTTCGACAAGCATCTTGCGATGGAAAATGTGCGGAAGTTGATTACTGAAGCTGATGGGTATCAGCCCCATCTTATAGCGCCAGAACAGGGTTATCGCTGCCTTATTGAAACTGCATTGACACAAATTAAGGGTCCATGGAGGCATCAGTGGAAGCTGTAAGCATTTCCATCACTATTTTGACCTTATATTTTGTTCGGGGCAATGCAAATGAATTAAATTTGGTTTGGACTTCAGCCCTAGAATGGTTTTCCCATTTTCTTTAATATTTATAATGAGGACTTCCAACTATAGTATATCGATGATTGGGTTATTTATTGACTAAAATAAATGTCGGGTATCGCTTATTTGATTAGGCTGAGTGATTTGATCTACTTTCCATAACTACCTGGGGAAACCATTTTATGGTCTGTGTAATAGCGCCTTCACTCAGTGCAAAAAGTGAAGGATTGTTCGAAGTCTTCCCTGTAACACTTTTTAAGCAGTTCCCATTAATTAATTTATTTATTTTTACCTTTTCAGGTACATGGAGTTCTGAAAGATTTAGTGCACAAGTCAATTAATGAGACTGTGGTAAGAGTTTGAAACTGATCAGTGCTATACTGTATTTGACATTCGCAAAACTGCGCTTCAAGTGCTCTTCAATTTCCAAGTTGTTCTATATGTCCCAGCTTGTGTGGTTTGACCTCACTCTTTAACCTTTGTATGATTGTATCCACTACAAGTATGTGTTCAAGATAGTGGGGGAAAATTCTTGATGGAAAATGGCTTCACAAGAAGTGCTGAGGAAATTTATACGTGCAAAGACTAATTGAATCTTGTGTTGGCTACAGGAGCTGAAGCAGTACCCTTCTCTCAGGGTGGAGGTTATGAATGCTGCTGTTGAATCATTAGACAGGATGAGAGAAGAAAGCAGGAAAGCCACCATTCAGCTAGTGGAAATGGAATACAGTTACTTGACTGTAGATTTCTTCCGGAAGCTTCCTCAAGATATTGAGAAGGGCGCAATCCAACTCATTCAATATTTGATAGATACAACGAATCTTATCTTCATTTAATTGGTGAGATTCAGTGTTATGCTCATGTTTTCAATATCTTGATGATGATGCTTTTCCAAATCAAAATTGCTTAATGGTCTGTGCTGCTTGCTTGTCCAGGATCGAATGTTCTGTCTTACGTCAATATGGTTTGTGGAAGCCTGAGGAACTCCATTCCCAAGTCCATTGTTTATTGTCAAGTCCGTGAGGCAAAACGCAGCTTGCTCGACTATTTCTTCGCTGAGCTAGGCAAAAAGGAGGTAAAAGAGACATACTTCCTCTGCTCATTATAATCTCCCTACTGATTGTGGTACTTGATCACCTAGGCATGATAATCCATATTTCTTTTAACAGGCCAAAGTGTTGGGTAAACTGTTGGATGAGGATCCGCCTGTGATGCAGCGAGTCTCTCTTGCCAAGAGACTGAGTTGTATAGAGCTGCTCAAGGAGATCGATTCTGTGGCTTGGTCCAAATAGAGAGTTCATCCTTTTGCCCCTACTCCCATATATATAATATATACCTTATTTCTTGTTACTTTCTCTGTACTAATATAGCGACATAGTAGGTCCTAGTGGTAAGGTTCAATTTTCCCCTTGTTTTTTACTTGGCACTATTCTTTGTAAACAAACTTCCACTGTCGGTTTTGCTTATATGCTGGATTATTATGTTCTTGTTTCTTCTTCGCACAACTAGTTTCTGCACTTGTTACATCGGCATCTGTCATGCTTCACTTTTTTAAGGTGTGATAGAGATACTTCTTCCTTTAAGGAACGGGTCTGGCCTCAACATGAGTAAATGTAGGCTTGCCTTGCCGTTGATGAGTACATGGCATTATCACAAAATCGACTTGATTACCACCAAACGCCCTAGCGCGTTGCAGCACGCATTAGATTGTCATACCCTCCGCTGGTTATAACTTCATATAATTAATAGCGTAGCTTTACGCAAAAAGCTAAAGAATGATAGAATATGTAAAGTTGGAAAAAACGTAGCTTTAATTAAAAGTTGTAATTGTTTTAAATCGAGATTGCTTATTATTTGTTGTAGAATTTTTTTGTTAACGTATTTAAATTACATTCTAAAACGATAAACGACAAGCTTTACTTTATGAAGAGAATGAATATCACCTCTCTGCACCCTTTAATGCTTCTATGCTCACTCATTTCACTTTCAACCATTATAAGAAATCTACTTGTTTGTATGATGCTCTCGCTGCAGGAAGAAGGGTACCTCATGCATTAGAGGTGAGAATGTGTAATTTTAATGTTGAAATAACATCTTTGGGTAATGTATATGTTTATGAGATTTCTGAAAAAGAAAAAAAAAGTATGAAGTGCAGTGTGGTGAAAGTACAAGTTATCATATACTCCCTCGTATAAGCTAATGATTGGTAATTCATTCATACAAATACTAAACTACCTTAATCCCTAAGTTACTTAATAACTTCATAGATTATGGTTCACACGTGGTTTTATATAAAAAGTTTAAATAAATGAAAAAAATAAAAAAAGTGGTAAAAAGCAAATTTTTATTAACAAAATGTGTGATTTAAATGTAAGTTTGTTTATCATTTTTTAACTAGTACTAACCCGTAGCGTTGCCACGCATGTTTAACTTTCAATTATAATTAATCTTAGGCAAAAACATATCAGATGATCGTAAAGTCATATAAAAATATTTAAAGGTTGAATACATTAAATTATTTGAAAGGGAATGTATAACAATCGCGAGAGGTATATTAATAATCGCCAACTGCAAAAATAAATAAATAAATAAATAAATAAATAAAGAGGAAGTTAGTTTTGAAATTAAAATAATTGAATGTTGATAATTTAAATTTAAAGTTATTTAATACAACAAAACATACCTCAAAGCTTAAATACCTATTTGTACACGACGTTAGTAGTTGTATCTGCTGATTGCCTTCCTCATCCAGCGCTAAACCCTTGAGACCTCTCCTGCTTGTGACTCTAGAAAGAGACACATAAAGCTAACCATGACTGAAAACAGGCTTTGGTAATATATAGTCCAACATTAGATAACGATTGTCCCTGACTCTTGTTGATAGTCATCGCATAACAAACTAATATGGGAAATTGCCTTCGCTGAAATCTAATAGGAAACTTCGTAATGTCAGAAGGTGTGAGTACCATCCTAGGTATAAAACCTTAACTCAAATGTTTTCCCATGTATGGTTTTCACCTTAATAACATGATTGCCAATTGCAGAATAATCAACCGAGTACCATTACAAAGTTCGATGGCGATCAATGTTCCTAAGAAGCATTATAGGACAACCTACCTTAAGTCGGATTATATGATTTGGTATTCCGTAAGTCCTAATAGTGTTTAGGAACTCACATAATACACATCTTCTCTATCGACGATTTCATCTTCATCAGGCATATGTTTTAACTTATAAACTCACCGCATCACCAGTAAAAGAGACATGATATAGTCATCAACCTCCGGACTATCTCATTGGTCGGAAAAAGAATAGATCTATCTCGAAGTATCGACCATCGCCAACATGGTCCAATATGCTAGGATATGTGCTCTCAACTATTAAAGAATCGGTTCACCAATAGAACTAATCAAGATATCATCGACAATTTAAATTCTACCTCACCATCATTATCGCCACCACCTTCACCATCTCCAACATTCAACAACCAATCAACAAATTCCTAATACTCTCAATCTCAAAGATGTGAGCGCCGCATCAGAATTGAATAAAATACAATAAACATAATTAATGTTAAACGAATTTACATGCATTTCAAATATATAAATTGTATATAAATTTTTAATTAATATAAAATGTTATGAAAAATACTAAGCGCATGTTCTTAGTGAGCTTCAACACACCACTAACTCCAATGCTTCTTCAATGAGCATAGAGATGCATGGACTATGTCCCCCTCGCTACCCTTAGGTATGACTAGCAGATTCTGAAATCCCACGTAAACGACAACCAAACCACCAAATGGCTTGTTCGATTCTCTACCATGTCGACCTCTCATTATATCCTTTGATCGCGATCAAGAGCCTCAAAACAAAACTTATTAGTCATGGGCGCTCATCCCGCATTATTAACTTTGTATTCTTCAAGAGAGTCCTAAGATCGCCGCCAAGAGTTATTCTATCGCACGTAGTAGTTTCATCGACCAAATGAATATCAATCTGGAGGCAAAGACGCCACCGTGAAGAAGTAGAGAAGCTATACCACTTGATGCACCGAGAGAACAAAGATCACGCCTACCGTAACACAATGTATTCCCAAAAATGTCTTTCCAAAGGCCACCAGAACTATAGAGAAAGAAAACTCCACCACTACCGTAATTGATCGCATCCATAATAGTATGGTACATAGTACTTTGCTCATCGGTGAGACGGATACAAACGGTCAGGTCGCTTCAATCCTATCATCAACATCGAGGACATTTCTTCAAGTATCAAATTATGCATACCATTATCTATGACTACATTGTCGGAATGGGCATACCTTCAACTGACTCAAGTCGTAACCCATTCCTAGGAATGAACTCTTCAATCTCAAAGAAGGGCAAAATTCTCCAATTGTTCTTCATTTAGCTCGAGACCTAAATTGAAATTTTGAGAAACAAAATGAGAATATATAAACTTTATACTTAAGAATTTAATTAGAATATAATATTATTTTCGCGAATAGTTTCACTTTGACTTTATGGTCAAACTTTTTCATCTTTGATTAATTAATCTTAAACCGCAAATGCAAAATGTTCAATTTTTTTATATAATGAAACTTTAGGGGCTAAATTTTCATTATATAAAAAAATTGAACATTTTACATTTACGGTTTAAGATTAATTCGTAGTCAAAGTTGGAAAAGTTTGACCGCAAAAAGTCAAAGTGGGAAACTTGTTCCGGGACGGAGGAAGTAAAATTTATACCAGGATTATTCAACTTCATTCGCATGATGTACTGGATGTCGTCAAATAGATACTCCCATGTATTTTCCAAAACATGAACAGTTCGACATACTATTAGACTGGAGGTGTAAGGAGAACAAATGTCGAAGGAATCGTCCGGAACCCCAAAAACTTGCTTCCTTAATAGCATGGATGTATTTTTTGCCGTCATTGAGAAACCCTAAAGCGTAGCATGCATTGCGGTATGTCGATGAACTACACCATCGACAGTCTGCAAATCCTCATAGCAGGTGGAACCCCTTATTGATTCAACTTTATTCGCATGAAATATAGGGGTCCGGTTTTAATTGGAACATGGTAAATTCTTCCAACTTTATTGTTGAAATTTTTCCTATCTCTCCACGTTTTCCCTGAAGGATACCATACGTAATATCTAGGGAACTCAAAATATAGATACTTACGTGCATCGGGATGATGTCTGTTGAATTCCATCCATTTAAGGAACTTTATCTCCGCAACGGTATGCTTCTCCAATAAGTCAGTAATCAGATCACCATCTTTGAATGTGACTGACTGCTCACCTTCCATATGAAATGACAAACGCTGCACAGGTGGATCTCTATAATGGATATCATATTCCATTATTCGCCTCACATGCAGATACGTACCGGCAGTCAACATAATCCTTCACCTCATTATCGATAATTAGTTTTGCACCTATCCTATCCACACCCTTATTGACGATTTGAACAGATACTTGATCGAATTGGTCTTATTGCACCATTCAACATTTATGTGCACCTGGTACTTCATCAATAGGAACGGATTGTACGGAACAGTAAACCTATAAATGAAGAGTGAAACAGCTTATCATTTTTTAATACACGTGACAATCAAGTTCGATAAATATAGATGGAATATAATTTGATACTTCAAGATTGGTAAGTAATTATAAATTGAACTCGCTATCAATGATATTGCCATTCTTCTCAATAGTGACATCGGTATCACGCCTCCTATACATGTGATAGCCATTACCATCTAATATTGTGCGCCATTAAACGACTTTGGAAATTTCTTAGAGCATTTCGCCATTATGCATGCAAGGTGAAGTCGAATTCAATGGTCCGCACGGTCCATGAACCGTATACTCGGATACAACTTTGTATAGCTCACTCGAGTTCCTTATTAGGTAACTTAGTGCTAATGAAATCATCAATGGAACTTGTCACATATTTCTATCCGCCTATCAACCCATAGTAGTATATGTGCATGAGGAAGCCCGTTTCTAAAATTCAATAATATACACGACTACAAAGATAATAAAATTAAAATGAATTAAGTAAATGTGAAATGTATAATATGTCAATAAAATATAATATAAGATACAATATTTATAAATATTTACCTCGATTGCCTTGCCAAATACATGTTCGCCTTCAAGTCTTTTATCACCGTCCAACTTCATTTTGAAGATGCGACTCATGACATCGTGCATATCCTCGTGTCGTAAACCCTTCGACTCGACAAAACGTATTATCTCGTGCCATTTGGGATTACACGTGAATGTGATGAAAAGTTCGCATAACCTATACTCTATGGCCATAGTGTTCGGAAATTCGCACTATATATCTAGGTCCTCCAACAAAGGAGGAAGGCAAGACAAAACGCTTACCGATGTTTCGATGGATCGGCGAGATCAATATCACCATCCAAATGGCATCATCAAGTGACTTATATTTATCGACCTCAATAATGGTCGGTTCCTCATTATGAAGGAAAGTCTTGGGATTCCATCATCATATAACCATCTACTATAAACCATCAAACAACTTTCTACTAAGTATCCGGACCTACTCAACACGCATCAAAAAGCCTAAATGATAAGAACCGCTTAATTATAAGTGTGTGTCTTACTCCTTTTGACTTATCCGAAAGTAATATCTCCGTGGTATCCATCCTCACCATATGGGAAAAGTAGATAGTGCATTTGAAGGTAACATGGATGCAATTCAGAAATTCTATGGAAATCACCATTTCTTTGCTCCAAAGATTATATCACGGGATCCATGTCGACTCCTCATCTCCGATAATTTATAAATGAGACAATGTTAAATTCATTAAAAGTACTTAACAATATATAATCTATATTGGTACAAATATTCATGTTCAAACATACCAACAATTAATGCAGCTACTTCAGAGCATGTTGGTAGATTGTACATGCGACCATCATGAGATCGCCTTCCAATGAGACACAATTTAACATTCATATCGTGATTTTCCTTGAAGCGTTCAGCAGCCATACGAAAATCTTTGCAATTGGATTATCTTCATTGATCATATTCTTTAATTTAGATCATCTACAATAGATGGATCAATCGCAGGCGCTTCTAAGCTATGAAAATAAAATACAAATATCGTTATATAGAATAAAACATGTATATATTCTAATTAGTGAATGAAAAATGGTTAGTACTAATATCAATTAAAATAGAAAATACCCGACGACATAAATCCGATCTTGAGTTTCATCCTCGCCGCAATACATATACAACTGTAAAAACTTAGGAGATTCACCTTCTTTAGGTAACAAACTACCCATGAGATGATAATTATTTCCACCAAGCCGCCTATACGAATACGGACCATGTCCATTGTTGACCGAATGCTCTTGGATTCCACCCATTGAAGTAAAGGCGTACATCATATTATAAGCACGTATGTGCTCAATATAATTACGACTCTTGATGTGCCTATTTTGCAGAATATCACGTAACAGACGTGGAGGTTGTTTACGGAGGGGAAGTTGTATTTTACCACGACTACAACACAAACCAAACTCTGGATTGCTCAGGTGGATTTCTTTTAATCATCTCATCAAACCACATAAGCGCACCGCAAAATCCACACGGGTATGTTGGATCACCCATATCTTGGTAAGCTAATCAATGAAAAATGACCCATATCAAAATGTTTTAATTGTGGGATAATATAAACGATACTATGTGGGTTTTATTATATAATTGAAATTTACCTACTACCGATATGCCATTATTTTTTTCGCACAACCATGTCCTTGTCATGGATTTTTTCACAGCCATCTTTCGTGATTCCTTAAGTATGAAGATGTGATGGTTCTCCAATGATGTTTGTTCGTTGTTTGAGAGTATATTTATCCAACGGCACATAGTTTAAGGACCCAATATAGAGTTGCGTGAATTAAATAAACTGAGCCTTGACTTTTATTTACATGGATACTGGAGCTATCAAATCAGAAAGAAATGGAACATATAGAATGTGATTCTAATCAACCGGATTGAAGAATATTACATGTCATTGCGCTTGCCCATGCGCTTGAGACCCACATGCAAGTTTCTCCATGATGTTAATGACTATCTCGTCTCGCAGATTGTCATGGGCCGGAGCCGATCATACGATTCTTGTCACGCTTAGCTATCGAGTACTGTAGTATTATGAAATGAAATTTAATAATTCGCCCGCGTAATTGTAGGTTATGTATATATATGGATTTAGTTCGTAATAAACTAAAATATGATATGTATGATAAGATTTGATTTCATAAGTTTAGACCTGTAACTAAAATTAAAGGGATGATAAAACTAAACAAATTATTCCACAAAATAAGGCCCAAAATTGTGTTTAGTTATCCATACGGTTGTTGCTACTTGTCGACTATTCCATCCGGTCGATTTCTACGCTAGGGGCTAACAAACTTTCTCCAGGACTAAGAACTAACTGCCACTTTTTTCAAATCATAAAGCATTCCATTTCTTTAGGATTGTTCATTATAATTTTAAGCTAATTATTTTAAATAATTTTTATTAGTAATTTCATTTCACGTGCATATTTCATAATCACAAAGTCGTGTAATTGACCTCTTTTAGTGAGGAACTGACTGATGTTCTCAAATTTCATAACATTTTTTAACTGAACATTTATATATATAATTTGAAGTTCGAAAACTAAATAGAAAAATTAACCCTTAAACAATTGAGAAATATGGTACCGTTGTTGTTCCTTCCTTAGTACTTACTACACATAGAATCAATACATTTTTTTCCACATAAGTGGTTTCAGGTTTTTTAACTTAAATGATCCAAAATATTTAGCTTTGTTCTTCTCCTAATGTAACAAAACCGAATCGAATGGAATCGAATCGAATCAATCGTAGTATAAAAATAATTAAGCAAAACTGAACTGAACTGAATGAATCTGAACTGAACTGAAATTAATGAGTTTTCAGATGAAGAGAACATATCCTTATACATATATATAATTTTTTTTCACATAGCTAAATAATTGAACTATCTAGACAAAGTTTTAAAATAATTAATCAATGAGTCAAAATCTAATTAATTGGTGGTATAATTAAGGAATTACACAAACTTATTTTGTATAATAATATTTTGCCATTCATTTTATTATATGGTTGATAACAATTTTGATGATATAGTCATACTTTAACGTAAACTGTATGAAATTGTGTTACACATATTGTTCAATGTTGTTTAACCTATACCATTTAATACACATGGCTTTGTTATGCTTATTTTTATACGAAACTTGGTTTATTTTGTACAAAATTGTTTGATGAAAATAATTGTTTGATGATATAGTCATACTTTAACGTAAACTGTCTATAATTGTTTAATAATATTTTGCTATTCATTTTATTGTATGGTTAATAACAATCAAGCATTGTAACGTTTTCTGTTATAAAAAATAGAAGGAGAAAATTTCTCCTTTTAAATAGGACAAATATAATCCTGTTAAGCGAGGAGAATAACAAATTGAATTGAAGACTTTTAGGAGCCGGTTATACAAATTTGATGGTACAATTTATGAATGATGGAATTTATCGATGAAAATAGAAAGATTAAAAAATCAATTGTTTTGGGCTAGAATTTGCCACATAGGATTTTTGCCTATGTGCCATGTTTCTCCTTTGAGATAGATCACCACTTTTAAAATATATATAGATGTGGTGTAGCTTATAGTCTAGTACACACTCCGTTTCTTTAATAAATTTCTAGCTGCCTTTTCCTGGGTTCCATTAGAAACTTACTAACCCATAATGAAAAGTTTTTACCCCACTAACTAATTCATTATTATTTCAATTTTCTACTTTATCATCAATTTATTCAATTTATATTCTATTTTATCACCCACTTACAACTTTACCAATATAATCCCCTTACAAACTATTTTTTTTTATTATAATTTTTTTAATTGAAGAGAAAGTGAGAGTTTAGGAAGATGTTAGTGGACCGGAGAGAGTAATACGATTAAAAATGATACTACAATTGATCATCAAAATGAACACCACCCTTTTTGATGGGACTGACTGATTAATAAATTCAAACCCTTCAAGTAAGCGATGGAAATGGCTTAAATCAAAGGGGTCCAAGCTATAACTTTGAGCATCAGTATTAGGTAATCCTGACCAGAAAGATTTAAATTGATAAAATATATAAAGATAACCCGTTTAATTAAAATATTACAAATAATTTTTTTTTTCTGAAAACGTCAGAATATTATTCCTGTAGATAGTACTTCATTCGTCCTGCAGAACTTCATATTTTTCAATTTTAGTCGTTCCACAAAATTTCATACATTATCAAGAAAAGAAAGCCACAAAATATTAAATGTATTAGTGAAAGACCTGAGAGACGGATCAATATTCTTAAGTATATATAATACTTTAAACAATATCAGTAATGTTTTACGAGTGAATATTTTACATCATTTTTATGTATATGTATATCACCGATATTCTTAGCAAAACCTCTAATGTTTTTTTGATATAATCAGAATGTTGTCATTCTTTTTGGGCCTCTATAAAACCGAGACTTACTCAAGAAAACTACCACATACCAAACAAAAACAATCACAACTTTATACTTAAATTACACATTTTGCAACTTAAAAGACATTTCTCCCTACATTTTTTATATTATATCATTACTTTAACTTTTCACCTAAAATTTACACAGTTTATAACATAAATTTAAATACACACGACATCTACACCGTTACAAATAGAATAGCATAATCATAAATGCAAACAAATTTAAATCCACACGACATCTATCAGCAACATTTTCACTAGATCGTATAAAACATATTTACAAGCAACCTTTGCTGTTGTCGATCAAAATCCTCATTAATTTGATTTGGACTAAATAACCCCCAAAAATATCTGAATCAATTATGTTATTATCCAGTTAATCATCACCGTACATTACTTTCTGCCAAATCAATTTCTGGGAAATTAACCAATGAAAATGTTATTGTCATACATTACGTTCTGGCAAATAGCATGGACATGGTAATATTCTTTTTTTTTTTTGGTAATGACATGGTAATATTCGCATTAATATGATTTGACTAAGGCTCGTTATTTTCAAATCAAATTTATCGAATCGAATCGAATCGAATGGAATCGAATCGAATCGAATCAATTGAATCGAATCGAATGGAATCGAATCAATCGAATCGAATCAACTAAAATCAAACTAATCGAATCGAATCGAATCAAGAAATTATTGTGTAATAATAATAACAATTATATGATGGTATATATAATCACAATTAAAAAAATATATTATTTTTGTCATCTTTCTCACATTTTTCCTACTCTTTTTTCTGTCATTTTACATTTTTATTTATTATTGTATAACAAACTTCAAAACCAACCGCGTGGAAGGTACTTTATACGATGCCTCAAATGGAAGACACATATCAAATATACGTGATTGTTGCTACCTTCACTCGCATAATTTTATGCGATGTAAACTTGAAATACCAGTTTTGCAACATGATATCAATGTCCAAGGTGGAGTGGATAATGATTTATTGAACCCGACAAGGAAAGAAACGATGAACATGGTGCGCAAGGCGATGACATTGAGAATTTGGCGCTCTATTCCAGGCAATATAGAGCCCGAGGAAGATAATACAGAGGAATAAATGCCATTTTTCAATATTTGTGATATATAATATTATTTTTATAAAGTTTGGTCCGATTTTTGGTTTAGTTTAACTTGTTTTGGAGTTTTTGAACATGTAGATTTTTTGTTTTGTTAGTTCAAATTGTAACTATACTCTTTATTTCATTGATCTACTAAAAGTCGTATTAAAAAGAAAGAAAGAAAAAAAGTTGAAAATAACTCAATTGGATAAATTTTCTTATTTTCCTCGTACAAAAGATCGGGTGTGTAAATAAATTATAAAATAATATTAATAATAATAATAATAATATTATTATTATTATTAACAACAACAACAACAACAACAACAACAATAATATGAATTTAATGAATCGAATCGAATCAAGACGAGCCGAATCAAGACGAAATGAATCGAATCGAATCGAATCAATGGAATCGAATCGAATCGAATGGAATCGAATCGAATCGAATGAAGTTGAAAATAACAGAGCCTAAATAACCTAGACAAGTCTGAATCTGAACCAATTCTGTCATCATCATGATAGTCAATTAATTCAAACTATTGTCATACATTATGTTATGTGAAATACTAATAAGCATCAATCACAGTGTTTTTATGTTAATTTAGGCCTTAATCTACATGAATGTCGTTAAAGCAGAGGAAAATGTTACAAATAGGTCATTAGTAATTATCAGCTTGTTTAAGTTCAAACAGAGGAAAATGTTAATACTACAAATTACAGGGAAAAAATGGAGAGGGAAATGTTACAAATACGTCATTAGTTATCAACTTGTTTAAGTTCAAACAGAGTGACTCAAAAAAAAAAAAAAAAAAAGTTCAAAGAGAGGAAAATGTTAATACTACAAATTACAGGAAAAAATGGAGGTGCGGGGAATCGAACCCCGTGCCTCTCGCATGCGAAGCGAGCGCTCTACCATATGAGCTACACCCCCATATGATAAATGAATATTGATCATCCATATCAGTCTTGTAAACTGGCAATGTGAATACTAATTATCCATGCTAAGTGTTATAAAATGGCAATGTGAATACTATTTTATATTATATTGAAATTCATAGTTGATGAATTGCATCTAAATTGGTGTTGATTTTTAAGATTTGTGGTTGGTATTTAATTGTGACTTTTATAAGGTTTTGTACTATATTTGAGTTTTAGAGTTAATGAATAGTAATTAATTTCAACAATATAATGTAGAGTTGATAAACAAACATGAAAATTTTGTAAAACTCAACTCGAGTTGACAGCCAAACACGTGGTAACGTCTGCTAAAGCGAAACTATCATGACTGTAAATAATAATTCATTTAGTTTCTATAAGGTTTCTTAGTAATTACTTATGATGTTTAAATGTAGAGAAAATTTTATTTTACACTAAGAACTATTTCGTTAATTTGAAGTTACACTTAAACCTTTTTTTTCTTTGATTCGACATCAAAACCTTTTTTAAAATTTTGACATAACACAAAAGTTTTGACGGTGTTAAGTGTTCGTTAGTCATATTTTCAAGTTACATCGAAATCTTTTCAAAAACTTCCACTCTACCAAAACCTTTTCCTGTAATGTCAATTTACACCAATTTACATGGCTTATGATTAAGTTTGTATGCTATTGCAAATGGTTGTTTTTGTGGTAATGAGGGTCATTGTGGAGAGCGGGTAAAATGATGAGTCTTGTTTTTCATTCTATAATTTGCGCATGTAACATTAGAGAGGAAAAAGAAAATAAGTCACATGAAATTACTTATGAGTTATGACCAGCCACAAACATTGTAGATACAAAATCAAACAACTCTCTTTAAATGTACATATGGTTACATTAATTTTAATGTCATGTTCATGTACCAATTCACTGCTCAAAGAAAAAAAAACTTAACTAAGAAAACATTATTATCCTCATCTTTATCTCAAAATGTATACATCTGGTCCCTAAATCCAATAAATACTCCTGAAGAAAATAACTATTGTAATTAAGGCAATATTTTTTTTTTTGGTGTCAAACTTCAAGTATTACGTATTCAATGCGTAGCTTTTTCCCCCAACAGACTGCGTTTATCATTTTTAACTTGGTGATCAAACTATGAAATGATGTGATGAAATTGTTGAAGATGAAAATTAAAGTAAACTATGAATGATATTGAATAAGTAATACTTGAAATTTGACACACACAAAAAAAAAAAAGATGAGAATTTTGCCTTACAATAGTTATTTTTTCAGGAGTATTTATTGGATTTAGGGACAAGAGGTATAAATTTTGAGATAAAGATGATGATAATAATGTTTTCTTAGTTAAGTTTGTTTGTTTTTTTCTTTGAACGAGTGAATTGGTACATGAACATGGCATTATTAATGTAACCACATGTACATTTAAAGAGAGTTGTTTGATTTTTGTATCTACAATGTTTGTGACACAGTCATAATTAACTCATAAGTAATTTCATGTGACATAGATTTTTTTTCCTCTCTAATGTTACATGCACGTACAAATCACAATAGAAAAAGAACACAGACTCATCATTTACCCCAATGACCCTCATTACCACAAAAACAACCATGTTCTATATCATACAAACTTAACCATAAGCCATGTAAATTGGTGTAAATTGACATTATAGGAAAAGGTTTTGGTAGCGAGTGGAAGTTTTTGAAAAGATTTCGGTGTAACTTGAAAATATGACTAGCGGACACTTAACACCGTCAAAACCTTTGTGTTATGCCAAAATTTTAAAAAAGATTTTGGTGTCGAATCAAAGAAAAAAAAGGTTTAAGTGTAACTTCAAATTAACGAAATAGTTATTAGTGTAAAATAAAATTTTCTCTTAAATGTGGAAGATTTTTAGGTGGATGGTGTGGATCGAACAAGTTGCTCACTCTTGTCCAGCTTGAATGCTTTCAAAATTATGAACCTTCATGTGAGAAGTGATTGTAAGGCAGTGAGCATCTGGAAACCATCGCAAGATGGTTATTTCACTTTAAAGTGCCTGGGAGCTGATAAGGATCCATGGTCCCCTTACCCCAACTTTAGCTAGCTTTTGGATGAAAAGGATGTCCCTTACCATCTCTATCTTCACTGGAAGACCGCCAAGGTTGGTTGCCGTCGAGACTAGGCTAAGGGAGAAAGGAATTTGCCTAGCCTCAAAATGTCAATGTTGCAACAAGGTGAGACTATCGAGCATGTCCTACTAAGCAACCTCAAGTAAGGAAGGTATGGAACTGGTTCTCGCCCCTCTTGCGGTTTTGCAGAGCCACTCATACCATGTTTACAAGGTACAAAGCTTGGAAATTTTCCTCTGACTTTGTTTGCTCTGGGCATATAAGGACCATCATCCCAATGTTGATCTGTAGGTTTCTCTGGCTAGCTAGGAACCAAGCTAAGTACAACAATGTAAAGATTGCAGGGGAGAACATAATCTTTCAGATTTTGAAATACTTACAGGTTATGTCTCAAGCCAAGTCCCTAAGCCGCTCTAAATGGAAGGGGGATTTATCAATCGTAGAAATCTTGAATCTTATCGTGACTCCTGAGAAATCAAGATTATAAAGGAAGTGTGATGGTCCAGACCTCCGCAGTCGATAAAATTAAATAATGATGGGGCATGTATCACAAGCTCTAAGCTGGCTGCAGTTGGAGGTGAAGTTAGAGATGAAGAAGGGAGGATGATCCTAGCTTTTTACAAATTCCTAGGGAAAGCTTCAGCTCTTGAAGCTGAGCTGGAAGCTATCTGTTTTGGTCTGGAGATTTTCAAGAAAAAACATTTGCAAAACATCTTGGTGGAGTCAGATTCTGTTAGGAATATCTGTTTAGATTTTGATCAGCAACCTAATGACTTATCTTAACTCAGAAAGGTGATTAGTACTCTTAGTTCACTTGAACACTGTAAAAGAGGAAACTCACTAAGTATGATAGTCTAGCAAATCTTGTATAGGATATTAGGTCTCGAAATGTAATTTTTATTTTCTGAAGAAGACGAAGAAGAAGGCATCCAGCAGGAAAAGTTCAACGGATTTGAAGATTTGAAGACTGCACAAGATTGCTGAAGACAAGGGTTTTTCAGATACCTATGTCCAGATATCTTGAAGAAACAAGTGTTTCGAAACACACGTGTTACAAAAGATATCTGAGAATAAAAGGTTTCTGAGACAAGGAAAGTTCCCACAAATATCTACACTTAGATACCTTGGACATAAAAATATGCTTCTGAAAAAGAAACATATTATAAAGTTATTTAAACAAGTGGTATCTGGAGCTATGATGATCTCTGGAAAAGAACGTGCAAAGCCTCAGAAAGCTTGCATAGTTCCGTTGGCACTACAGGACAAAGTATAGCAAAGGCATTAAATGCGCAGTATGTAAATGTTTGAACAAAAGTCAGAGCTTCAAGAAGAAGACAAACTCACATAAAGATTATACTCGTATATAGTTTGAATTTGATTTGCTTCAACGGATATCATTCAAACGGCACTCAAAATTCATCTATAAATATCAAAGACTTAGACTACTTGAGAACACACATTGAACACTTTAGATCACCGAACTTATAATCAATACTCACACAAGCTCTCAAGCAAACTACTTACTTTCAAGCTTTCACATACCAAAGCTCTTGATTCTAAGTAGCACAAAAGTTCAAAGTGTCCCGATCCTTAACGATCATTGTTATCTCGTGAAGGAGTTGAACTAAGATTTCATATCCGAGATTCATTCTCCGAACACTTACAATAGACTTGGTAAGAGAGAACAAGATACCATACATTGAAAAGTGTATTAAGTATACTTGATTCATAGAGCTATCTCAATAACTCAATAAGTTATTTAAGAAGCTCACCGACAAACAAACCTAAAACCAACACCTTAAACGCGTGGAGTACAGGAAGTACTTAGTTTGGGAAATTAAGGAATAACTCCAAGGTTATTGAGCAGTGAAGTACTTAGTTTGGGAAACTAAGGAACATTTCAAAAGGTTTTGAGTTGTGAAGTACTGTCAATGGAAAGCCGGGAATAACTCAGGGGAACACTTGGTTGGGAACCTAGTGTATTTAGGAATCAAGAAAAGATATCTGTAAGGTTACCTCATTTATCTTAGTGGATTCTAGGTCCGAGAAAGACCAAGTGGATTAGTCAAGGATTACGCCACCTTCGATACCACTATAAAAAGACTTGTGTTATTTACTCTCCGCACTTATTACTTGTTTTACTTATATCTTGATGAACACGTGCACTTATCTTAGAAAAGTCTTCCGCCTTCGAATTAAGTATCGATATCTTCACGTATATCCGAGAAACTGTTTATCGAAAAGTTTTAAAAGACTATTCACCCCCTCTAGTCTTTTACTTTGCCGTTATCTCGACCAACAAGTGGTATCAGAGCAGAGGTTCCCAAGCCTTTCCAGACCAACCTAGATCCCAGATAAGTGCCCACTAACTGCTTTTCACCTATACTTGATTCGTTTGTTTAGTGTGTTTGCTGCAGGATGTCTTTAAGTGACGCCCCAATTCTCAAACCAGAGAATTATGAGAAATGGAAGAACAACATGATGCTCCACCTAGAAGCCATCAGTGACAAAATGATCGAAGTAATAAAGAATGACCCAATAGTCATTCAACAACTCAAGCAAGTCATAGAGTTTCTAATGGTAGAGACAGAGAACAAAGTGATGGGTCTTCATGCATGATGCATCAATCAAATGGAGACTTGCCAGTCAAGTCATTTACGAACCAAAGCCCAGAGAACACTGGACATCGGAAGATGCCAAGAGAAATCGTTTGGATGGACAGGCTCGTAATATCATCATACGTTCTACTCCAGAGCGCATACAATGTAAACTGTGGGGTGCAAAAATGGCGAAAATGGTCTGGCAATTGATTGAAGAAATCTGTGCTGGCACTGAGAAAACAAAGGAAAATAAGTTTGAAGTTTTGAAGCTAAAATTCCAAAACTTTAAACAAGGTCCCACAGAGACTCTTGAAGAACTAGATTTCCGATTTACAACACTTATGAGTGACATGGCTGCACTTGGTGAAAGTAATAGATATACCCAATGTAAAAGATTAAGACTATCAGAGAAGTCTAAATCATCAGGTGCTCGGAATGGTATTGTTTATAAAGCCATCGGGAAACAACTTGCTCACGAATACAAACAAGAGCAAGAACGATGGTTAAAGGCTAGAATTGCTCACAGCAATTATCAGAAGTGGAAGATAAATCAAGCCACTGAAAATCTGAATGCCAGGGCTAGAAGAAATCTGGCTAGGAAAACTAAGTTTGCTAGAAAGCAGACTCAGAAATCTGACAGGTATCTGAAAGCACCAAATGGAGCACCTAGGAACACACCGAGGAAGAAAATAGTTTTTAACAACAATGATAACAATCATTTAACTAAGATTCCTCCTTATGTTCCTCGCTGGACAAAAGAATGTTCCTAAGAAATTCATTCAAAATGGATTCCTCGAAGATTCTTTAGTCGAGATGGTTCCATTGTTGGTATGAGAACCTAATCTCTGCTTCCTGCTTTGTGCGTAACACTCTAAAGACTAACTCAAAGTGGCATTTTGATAGTGGTTGTGGGAAGCACATGACAGAGACAAAGCAAATGATTAACTACAAAAGTGCAATGATGGACCAATTATCGTGTTTATCGGAGGAGATGAAAATCCAACCATAGGTTTTGCAACTTGAAATTGGAGCCCTCACAATCTCTCAAGTACTTCATGTAAAGGGATTGAAATATAATCTCCTAAGCATGAGTCAACTAGTAGACAAGGGTACTCACAAGATCAAGTCAAAACTATGTAAAGTGATCGACAATGAGTCAAAGGCATACTTGGTTGTAAGGCGAAAGGAAATCTTTATGTTCGATTGGGCATCCTCTACAACCAAGAATGTCTCATGGTGAGTCAACCGCCACATCAAGAAAATTGGCTATGGCATAAAAGAATGAGTCACTTGAATTTCAAAACTCAATAAGCTAGCTAAGAAAGAGTTGTTGGTCGGTTTACCCAAAATGGCATATAGAAAAGAAGGTGTATGCTCACTTGCCAAATGGGAAAACAATCCAAAACATCTTTCAAGTCTAAGACTAGACATTCCAAAGGAAAGGCCAACGCAATTGTTACATATGGATTTGTTTGAATCCTCAAGAATTAGTTATGCAGAAAGAAATATGGTCCGTTGTTGTTGATGATTACTCAAGATTCACTGGGTTGTCTTTCTCAAACA
This sequence comes from Plantago major, assembly GCA_026545765.1. Lineage (NCBI taxonomy): Eukaryota > Viridiplantae > Streptophyta > Magnoliopsida > Lamiales > Plantaginaceae > Plantago > Plantago major. Next base: position 117,456 of record JAIFAC010000227.1, on the reverse strand, counting down.
CAAATCGATGCAAGGGTTGAGATACCTAACTTGTCAATAAGCTCAAGTCATGAAAATGACAAGGTATCTGAATCGTAATGCACTATGGTAATCGAATTTGTGAACCAAGACATCAAAGAGTTTTGTACCGCAAAGGTATACAACATCAACTATCTTCAGAAGAACACCACAACAAAATGGTGTTGCCGAAAGAAAGAATAGGACCTAAAGGAAGCAAAGAAGAACAATGCTTATCGACATCGAAATAAGTGAAATCTATCGGTTTGAAGTCAAACACAACTTGCTACACTCAAAATAGATGTTTGATTAACAAACACCATGACAAAACTCCGTACGAGCTTTTCATTGGTAGACCACCTAGTATCAAACATCTAAGGGTGTTTGGTTGCTGATGTTTTGTTCTTAATAATGGAAAAGAATATTTGAGAACATTTCAACCAAAGCCTACAGAATAGCAAAGCCTACAGAATCTACAACAAAAGAACACAAAAGATCGAAGAATCTATTCATGTAGTATTCTATGAAGGAAACAAGAAAGTACTCTTGAATGATGATCTCTCAGATAGGTTCAAAGAACTAATGATTAAAGATTCTGAAAAAGGATCCTCAGAAGGAAACAATTCTATCATTCAAATAGAGGATGAGTATGACGATGAAAAGCAACCTATGCTTAGTAACAACCAGATGACTCTAAGACATGATGAAGAATTTCCTATGAGAATTCCAGAAATGGAACAGGTTACTGAGAACCTTCATCATGAAGAGGTATCTGAAAGAGAGTTTGCTGAAATGCAAGTTCCAGATATCTCTAACACTGAAAGAGTGTCAGATATCCATGGCATTTTCCATATGTCAGAGATCTCAGATACTGCACAAGTATCTCATTAAGATCATATTGATTCACATTCAAATCAAAATGATATTGATCCTACTAGTTCAAAACCTATTATGAAATGGATAAGAAATCATCCTGCAAAGGATGTGATTGGTCCCATAGACCAAGGAGTTAGAACTAGAAGAGCAATTGCTGAAAATGCAAGTTGTCTCTATGGATGTTTCATCTCAAAAATTGAACCAAAGACAATAGAAGAAGCATTAAAGGATCAAGATCGATCTCAAAGAATGCAAGAAGAGTCGGATCAATTTGAGAGAAACAAAGTCCGAACCGGTTCCATTTGTCTTTTAATATCTGAATCTAACCAAGTGGGTTTTCGTAAACAAAATGAATGAGTCCGTGAAATAACCGTAAACAAAGCTAGGTTGGTTGCCAAGGATTCACAGCATCAAGGACTAGATTTTGATGAATCTTATGCACTTGCAAGATCGATGCAATAAGACTCTTTCTAGCCTTTGTACTCATAATGACTTTACGCTTTATCGATGGATGTCAAGAGTGCATTTCTAAATGGTGAACTGGCCGAGGAAGTCTATGTTGAGCAACCACCGTGTTTTGTAGTTCCCTCGTAAAGTAGGATGGTCTATAAGCTCGTAAAGCTCAGATGGGTCAAACAAGCTCCAAGAGCATGGTATGATACATCGCCGATACCTACTAGAAAGTGGTTTCAAGAAAGGAGATGTTGACAAAACACTCTTCACATTGAACCATGATGGGAAACTACTTTTAGTTCAAGTATATGTTGATGACATTATATTTGGATCTAAAGACAAGCAACTTTGTGAAGACTTTGCTGAACTCATGAAATGTAAATTTGAGATGAGCATGATGGGAGAATTGAATTACTTCCTACTGCAAGTCAAGCAACTCAATGATGGAATATTCATTAGTCAAACAAAGTATGCAAAGGATATGCTCAATAAGTTCAATCTAAAGCCTTCTGAAAAGAATGCTAAGATACCAATGAGCATTGGAACCAAAATGACCTATACTGAACCTGACAAGAGTGTTGAAGAACACAAGTATAGGAAATTGATTGGGTCTCTACTATACCTCACTGCAAGTAGACTCGATATTCAATATGCAAATGAGTGTGCTAGATTTCGCACAAATCCAATGCACCACACTACAACATTGCTATGAAGATATTAAGGTATGTAAAGTCAGAGAAGTCGGATTGTGGTATCCAAAAGATAGTGGATCGAGTTTGGTTGGCTATTCAGATGCCGACTATGTCGGATCATTGCTTGATAGAAAAGCACCTCGTGAACTTTTCAATTTCTTGGTGCTAGATTAAATCATGGTTCAAAGAAACAAAATTCAATTGCCACATCTACCATGTGTTTAATATATTGTTGCCGGATGTCAGGCTTCATGATATTGTGGATACAACAACAACTCGTAGACTATGGACTCAATGAAGATAAAACACCCATTTTCTCGTGACAACACAAGTTCTATTGCCATAACTCGTAATCATAAGTTTCTTGCAAGAACAACGCACATTGATATTAGACACCACTTCATTAGAGACCATGTTGAAAAGGCAATATAGAGATACTCAAGATCGCATCAAGACCAACTTGCGATATCTTCACTAAGCCACTACAAGAAAGTAGATTCTTAGCCACTACAAGAAATCCACAATTACGACGGAAGGTAGCGACGGATAGAATCCGCTACATAGTGATTTAATCGCTAATTTTAGCGACGAATGGAGACGGATTGAGTGAATTACCAATTGCCTCTAATCCGTCGCTAAATTAGCGATGGATGTGTTTCCATCGCCAAATAGCGCCGGATAAAATCTGTTGTTATTTAGGGACGGATATTAAATCCGTCCTAAATAAGTTGACCGGAAAAAAAAACCAAAAAAAAGTAATTAAGATCCGTCGCTAATAGCGACGATTTTAGCGACGGATAGCGATCCGTCGCTAAAATCAATATACTATCGGTTGTCGCCCAGCAGTAATCATTTCGCTTCCTTCTTCATTCTTCGCTCTTCGCTCGCCACTAACAAATTCGCCAAATTTCACTGCTCCGCCAATTTCGAGTCTTCTCGGTTCGTGGGACAAGGAGCTCGTGGTCAACAAATTTCATCTTTTTTAGCTAAATCAAGGTATTTTGGCTAAAACCCTAACTTTGCCAAATTTGGGGATTTTGTTAATTTCACTAATTTGAGCAATTGCATGTTTATTGTAAATATGTAGTAGTTAGTTGCTTATATTACGTAGTGTGTTAACTTTGAGATGTTCAATTGATATATTGATTGTGAATTTGGATTTTAGTATAATGTTAAGATGTTTGAAGTATGTAGGGTTGTTAATTTGATATTTTCGTGATATGTAGTAGGATTAGAATGATTTAGTTGAGTGTTTTGGAACCTTACTTGTTGTCAAAATTGGGAATTTTGTTAATTTCACTAATTAGATCAATTGTATGTTTATGGGAGCTATAGTATACTAGCTAGTTAACTTTGTGCAATTGATATATTGATTGTGAATTTGTATTGTTAATTAGTATAATGTTAGGATGTTTGTAATACGTAGTAATTTTGATTCGATAAATTGTATATATACACTAGATTATGAAGATTTAATTAAGTGTTTTGAGAGTAGTCAGTGATTATATTAACGTAAAATGCATGTTATAAATCTAATAATTGTAGACGGTCGCTAATCATATAATTATGAATCCCGATCGCTCATGGATGTACCGTCAGATAGTGAATGGCGAATTCACTAGTTTTGTGGAAGGGGTTGAATCCTTCATCACTTTTGCGCTTCATAAACTACTTGTTCGAGTGGGGGAAGATGAAGTGCCCTTGCAATGCGTAACAAATGTAGGAATAAACAATTTTGCCTCCCGAAATCAGAGTGGAGCACTTGAAACGTAAGGGGTTCGTGGTCTCAAGATGAGGTATGGTGTTATCATGGTGAGACACGAGCACCGCTCATGGATTATGAGCATCTCTCAAAGCGTAAAAGGAAGGAGAAAATGTGATCTAAGTACTCAAAATACGCCTACATCCGATGCTAATTATGATCATGAACGGATGGAGCAAATTGTGTATGATCAACCGGGTCCAGAGTTCATGGACACCAGGGAGCCAAGAATCGAGGGGATGTGGAGGAGCCTCAATCCTGCGGATCGTGTTCTTCGACTTCCGGAATCAAAAAGAAGCCGATTTATCCGGGATGTAAGTCGAAGTTGTCTTTGTTGGCTGGCTAATGAGTTGTAAGGCTAATGGCAACAATCAAGCGAAGCTTCAATGAATGGGTACAAGTAATGTCGGATCTTTGTCCGAAGAAAATCTAGTTCCCACCAACTTTTACCAAAGCGAAGAAAAGATGCGGGGATGGGGTTGCCATGGAAACCATAGATTGTTGTGAGGATATGTGCATGATCTATCGGGGAGGATAAAGATCTCATCAAGTGCAAGTTCTGTGGTAAGGACCGCATGTTAAGCGTTATAAGGAGGGGGTCAGAAACGCTGAAGAAAAATCTACCACATAAGAAAATGTGGTATTTTCCTCTAGCACCTCGCTTGAAGAGGTCAGACGCTTCAAGTGCTTGTGCCGATAAAATGCGGTGGCACAAGGAGCGAGTAATCCTTAAGAGGGCGTAATGGAGCATCCATCGACTCACCCGCATGGAAATGCCTCGATAAGACCTACCCGGAGTTTGCGTGAGCCTAGAAATGTACGCTGGGGCTTTGTACGGATGGTTTTAACCTGCTTGAAATGACCGAAGTACTTTGTTGGCCACCATATCGACATCGCATAACCCGCTTCGTGAGTGCATGAAGGAACCATTCATATTCTTGATTGTGTTGGTGCCCGGGCCCGATGATCCGTCACAGAAGCTGGATGTGTTTTTGCAGCCCCTAATCAAGGAGCTGATTGAGTTGTGGGAAAATGGTATCCCGACATATGATGTGTCAAAGAAGACGAACTTTACATTGAGAGCAGACATCAGTGGACCGTGAGTGATTTTCCTGCATCTATGCTATCTCGAAGGAAAACTGCTGGCTTTAATGCATGTCCACATTGTATGGAAGACACGATGCATTTAGATCAAGGAGAGCGGAAAGGAATGTTGGTTTGATCACATCGAGATTTCTACCAAAGGGCCATACATTCAGAAGAACAAGACTCAATTCTTGAAAAATAAAGTAGTGAACAAAGGCGCCGAGACAACTTATCGTCCGTAAATACTTATGAGATAGATAGTTTGGGTCTTATGAAAGTGGATCAAGTCGGTCGGATAAGCATAACGAGAAAATTAGCAAAATTGTGGATGGAAGAAGAGAAGCATCTTCCGACTTGCCTTTATCGAGCCTTCTTATGCGTCACAACTTGAATTTCATGCACATTGAGAAAAACTTGTTCGAGAACTTATTCAACACGATTTGCAACATTCCCGGAAAAAAAAAGGACACCCCTAAATCTAGAGCCGAGTTGGATACATTGTGCAAAAGTCCCGAGTTGACAAAGCAAAATGATAAGGGGCAGTGGCCCAAGGCATGCTACACAATTGACACTGAATCTAGGAACAAACTATTTGATTGGGTGAGGGGATTGAAGTTCCCCGACAATTACGCCTCAAAGTTGGGGCGGTGTGTGGATGTGAAGAGGACAAAGATGTACGGGATGAAGAGCCACGATTGTCATGTGTTTATGGAGAGGCTTCTCCCTGTTGCATTTTGAGAAATGCCACCTAAACCTGTATGGATTGCGATCACCGAGCTGAGCTTATTTTTCAAGAATTTATGCTCAAGGGTGCTTGACGATGTAGTGTTAGCAAATCTTGAAAGCGACATACCATTGATTCTATGTAAGCTCGAGCGTATATTTCCTCCGAGCTTCTTTGATTCTATGGAGCACTTGCCGGTTCACCTCCCACATGAAGCGAGGCTTGCTGGACCGGTTCAGTATCGATGGATGTATCCATTCGAGAGGTGTGTAATCAAGGCAATCATTTACTTATAAAGTCTGAATTTTCCCAAGTTACATTGTGTTACATCAACATATATGCATTACAAGTACTTGGGGAAATTGAAGAGGTATGTCAGCAAGAAAGGCAAGCCTGAGGGATCGATGGCCAATGCCTACGCAAGTAGAGGAAGCCGCAATCTTCGCTTCCTATTACTTTGGGGACCATGTCCCGACGAAGGCATCTAGGCCGCCCGTAAACGCATACATTTGAAGTTCAAGAGGATGATGACGCTTCCATTTCAATTTTAGGTCTCCGGAGACCTATTGAGAAGAAAAGATGTAATGGTCGACGGATAAGGAGCTGAAGGCAGCCACATATTATGTCCTCTCGAACTGTGCTGAAGTTGACAAATTTATGGAGATTTATGCTCGGTGAGTAGCTTTCTTACGCTAACACATGGATTTTAACTTCTAACTACTATATATATCTAATCATGTAATCGTGTCCTCAGCCTTTTCAGAGAGAAGAATCCAACAATGGCAGATGACGTAATTGAACAACTGCTTCAAGAGAAGTTGGAAACAGAATTTGCAGATTGGTTCAAGGAGTACGATAAACTCACAACAAAGTCTCATGTCCTTACTTAGAATCTCTAGCAGAGGGACCAAACAGAAAGGTCTCCACATTCTCATCGTACATAGCAAATGGCCTTAGGTTTAAAACAATTGAGTCTAACACCGCTATGGCCACAAGCAATTCTGGGGTGTGTGTCAGGGGGCAAGATCAAGATGCAACTGATGATTTGTATGATTTCTACGGGAACCTGAGACGAATTGTGCAACTTGAATATCCGGGGTTTCCTTTGAAAAGAACCTTCGCTTGATGTCGACCGGTATGATCCTACTCCAAGTGGTACGAGAAACACGAGCTCTATCAGATGGTAGAAATTAACCATAGGAAGAGGTATCGCACTAAGTATGAACCGCTTATCTTGGCGACTCAAGCTAAAGGTGGTGTTTATTGAATATCCAAGCCTCAAACGCGATAAGGCGGATCGGTTGTCGATGCATATATGTGCCCGCCCAGAGTAGAGTACATTGATAAGGATTCAATTACCAACTCAGATCAAGAAGAGGTCGCCGATCAAACAACGAGAAAGCCCGTATAAGTCGATGATGAGTTCATAGACGGATGAAGACCAATTTATAGACTTAACAATAGCCATGAGGGCGAGGGTATGTGTATTGTATGCTTAGTTGTTATGTGTATATATGATTAGTTGTTGATTATTATTACTTTAATATCTCAAAATGTATATTCATGTATATTTGTGCTAATATCTCACAATCAGATATTCATGTATTCTTTACTAACTCATTTTTTCTTGCAATTTCTTATTTGCAGATGTCGCGCCAAAGGAAGTTTCCATATACCTTCCTCCCGGTTTAGGGGTGCTAGTCCAATGGGTTCTAGTAGTACCCCAGCGAGTCATGGTAGTCCTCTCGTTGGATACGACATTGGGGGGAGCAGCAGCCAGTCTCAGGTACCAGAGACTCCACCGGCCTACACGGCTTATGCTCTTGGTGACTACCCCTCTGACGGGTGTCGGTACTTGACATTGACGGACGGTGCTACATTTCAGGGGAAACCGGTGTTGTTCCCCAACGGCAGGAACAAGTAAGTATTATGGAGTTGTAGAACATACACTTAAGATAAATATATGTTACATGATTTTACTAATGAATATTCGCTTTCTTGTTTGTCTCATTGATAATGTGTTTTGGCCTGGATGCCTCGGACAAACTAGGCAAAATCTTCGTGGGAGGCGGAGATGCCGGGATGTGGAGGCGAAGTGGTCAAACGGCGGACCGGATGAAGCACTTTTACTCGACGAGCTCGCGTAAGTTTAAAATGTTACAATGAATGCTTTATTTGTTCTTTTAATCATTGTGTTAATGTGTGGTATGTTAGCCACTATATCTGTGGAGTGGTATGTTAGCCACTAAGCTTGTTTTGATGTGTTAGTCACCATTTATGAACTTGTTGTGTCATTTGAGTGGTATGTTAGCCACGAACTTGGGTTATATGTTAGTCACCATTGTGTTAGTCAATTTTAGGACAATTTGAGTGGTATGTTAGCCACTAAGCTTGTTTTGATGTGTTAGTCACCATTTATGAACTTGTTGTATCGTTTGAGTGGTATGTTAGCCACTCAACTTGGGTGATATGTTAGTCACCATTGTGTTAGTCAATTTTAGGACAATTTGAGTCAGATGTTAGCCACTAAGCTTGTTTTGATGTGTTAGTCACTATTTATGAACTTGTTGTGTCATTTGAGTGGTATGTTAGCCACTGAACTTGGGTGATATGTTAGTCACCATTGTGTTAGTCAATTTTAGGACAATTTGAGTGGTATCTTAGCCACTGAATTGATTTGTTGTAGGACTACTACATTTGAGTTTCATTTGAGTGTTATATTTAGATTGTTATCTTTCTTTATACTTGTGTAATTTTTACTTTTAATGGAATTGTTGTAGAAGGACTATTTCATTCCCAATGCGCTGGTGTCCCAGGTAATTCGCTTTCGAGACTTTGTGGTCGACATCTACGTGAAAATGGTCTACAAAATGAAGGAGACACGCAGCAACCAACTGGGTGGGGGATGATGAGGGCACCGTGGTCGACGATCGAATGATCCTTCGCCCGTGATCAAGCTGCAAGAATGTATAAAACCGCTTGTCCGAGCCGCATGATGGTACGGGCAATCGCCAGACATCACTACGGGTCGCGAAATGTTGTTACGTATCACGGATGGAGGTTAGTAAATATGTTGTTTATGACTTGAATATGATACATACGCTTTTAGCTTTCATTTCAATCAACTAACTACTTGTTTGCACATATGTTTTTTAGGCCAATAGAGGACAACCAAGAGTGCTCACTCACTTCAAGAAGGCTAAGTCAAGAATGGCATCCGATCGACGTGAGGGCCGAGCGATTATGCACGCTTTTCTTAAGGTTAACATGTGTATTTGAGTATTTTAAAGTGATTCCTAAAATTGCATCTCATTTCGTATGCAACCAACAATTGCAGAGTGAGGTCGAGAGGAGGATGGACGAGAGGATGATCGACGGTCATGAGCTGTCAATTGAAGAGCAAGACCAGATCTTCTTCGAGGTCAACCCAATGGACAGCAAGGGTCGAATGTATGGATTGGGAAGTTTGGGCCCTTCCATGAGTTCTGGTAGCTTCTCAGTGTCCCAGGGATCAGGATCGCGATCTAATCTCTACACATCGCAGTTAACTAGATGATGACTCCTTCCAACAGAAATAGTCATGACTAAGGCAAATTTTACGAGCAAGTGCTTGAGGAATGTGCTCAGATGGCTCAAATGGATGGGCGCTTTGACCCAGATGTTCATTAGCTCTTCCCAGTCTCACCCACCACCTCCTACCGATTATTCTTAGTTACATCAGACTTGTTATGGATAATTTGACACTATTTCACCTTCTAATTCTTGTTTCGGATTATTTGTAGATAATTTATATTGTTTCGGATATATTAATGCAATTTAATTGTTTCGGGTATATTATCTATGATTATATTATGTGAAAAAACAGGTGAAACGGAAATATTTAAAAAATTTAAATAAGAATTTAGCGACGGAAAAAATCCGTCGCTAAATTCATTAACTAAGGGCGATTATTCGCTGACATTTAGCGACGGATTTTTTTTCCGTCGCTAAATGTCAACAGAACTAAGCCGACTTAGAGGTGGGATTTAGCGACGGAACAAATCCGTCACTAATCCCGTCTCTAATTAGTGACGGATACGAAATCCGTCGCCAATTCGGACGGACTGGTCAACGGATTAATCCGTCGCCAGTTCGTCGTTATTTAGCGATGGAATATCTATCCATCGCCAATAAAAATAGTGACGACTGTTTTCGAGATGGAGGGTTATCCGTCGCTAAATCCGTCGCTAAGGATTTAGCGACGGATCGGCCCAGTTTTAGCGACGGATAATTCCGTCGCTAAAACTGGTTTTTTTTGTAGTGAGCCTTAAGACACAGTATTGGACTAATGGAGCTTCCAAAGAACTGAAAAAGTTCAGAGAAGAGATATCTGAAGAAGACATCAAAGAAGAGAGAAAAGGTATCTGGAACGGGTATCCAGGGAAGAGGAATCTGGAACGGGTATCCAGAAACTAAAGACTAAAGGGTAAAATGGCTATTCAAAGATTTCTGAGACGGGTACTCAGATATCTGGATCACTCAGTGAGGGGGAACACAAAAGAGAATAGTACAACTGTCTGCAGTCAACTACTCTCTTGAAATTTGTATTATTTCTATCTTTGTGTAAAACTTGGACAAATACCAAAGTGTGAGACAAATTCAGATGCAAACAGTGTTCTTGGTCATACAGATTCGTGATTCAGAAAGCTAATAGCCAAAATTCATTAAATGGGCACAATTACAGTTGTTGATTGTGATCATTGCTGAAGAAGCAATGGTGACCCTTGATGAATTGAGCGATTGATCTTTACGGCAGAGATTAACTCTCAGTAAATAGTAGACTGTAAAAATTCCAACAGGGTCCACTATGCATTTAATGCCGAACAAGCTTTTACTCAAGCCTGCCTACAATTCACAGATACTTACACACAAAATTAATTTGTATGTATATGTCTGTGGAGATTACATTGCTATATATATGGGATTTTGGCAAAAGAAATTACTACTTAATCCAACATACGTACTGCACAAGAATAGCAAAACTCTTCTTCAACCTCCGCAAATCAGTTAGTTTTTCCGCAAAGAATTACTAATCTCTCACCCAAATCTCTTTCGTGTTTCAAAACTTCACTATTTAAAGAGATGGTTCCCATACGTGCTTCTTCTCGTAAATCCCAAGTTACTACCGGTATCAATGAAAAGCAAGCAACAAGTTAGTTATAACAAACAATCGGTTGATCGGAGAATTAATTCGATCATTGACTTCAAATCACAGGATGATTTAGGGTGGTGCCATGATTGAGGAATACCGGTAGTCGCAATAGAAAACCAGACTGACAGGAAGTTGGTACTTGATATGCTTGAAAAGGCAAAAATCAAGGGCTTTCTATCTGCTCTTCCTAGTGGAGTTTCTTCACTGGATGTTCTGGAGTTTTACAACAACTCCATGATTATTTCCAAGATCTCTGAAGGCACTGAGATAGTGTCTATCAAGACCAAAGTCCAAGGACAAGAAATCTCGCTGACTAAACAAATTTTTCGTGAGTCGCTTGAACTTCAAAATCTTGGAAAGGATTTTGAAATTGACACCAAGGATGAAGATATCCTTGAAGGTGTGAAGCAACTATACAAGAATGTGTGTGATCTTGACAAACCGCATACACCCATCGACTTTAAGCTTGCGACATAAGGACCGTACATCTTTGGTCCACCGATGTGTTGCATGTATTCTTCAGAGGCTTCATGGTCTACAAGGAGGTGTCCAGATAAGCCAAGAATGTCGATGATGATGTTCTTGTTGAGTCAACAAGACAAAAGGCCGGAAAACCCTTTTAATTGGGGAAGTACGCCTTCATGAAATTTGTGAAGAAAATATGCGCTTTGAGCCTAAAATCATTAAGGGCCTTGCTGAGCCAAAAGCCACAGTAAGCTATGGACTGAAAATTTGCTACTTACTGGAATGTCTTGGCATTGAGCTCAGAGAGACGGCAGATATTGACAATAGTAACCTACTCTACAAATATGAGTATACAAAAATGATGAAAAAGGTTACTGGATCTCAGAAAGGTTCCAAGAAGCGAAAGACTGAAGATGTATCTGAAGGAAAAGTTGCTAAGAAGCCCGTAACTTCACTAAGAAGTCTGCTGGCAAATCAGAAGGCACACCCATTGAGGTTGTCGATTCCCATATACCTGACGTCGCTGCAGATGAACTCATCAATGAAGATGAACTCATAAATGCTGCAAAAGAGGCATCAGCTACTGATCAAGTAGACTCAGCAAGAGAAAGTGCTTTCAGAAATGTCAAGACTATTGCCGAAAGCCTTGCTGATGAACTCATAAATGCTGAAAAACTTCAAACTCTTTCTGCAGAAGCAGCAGGGATTGTAGACAACTCTGTTCCAGATTTCGATGACGAATCGGACGAGGAGAAGATCCCATCCCCCAAGGTTGCTGAAAAAGTAACTGTTGGTCCAGATAACGGCAAAGTAAAAGACTAGAGGGGGGGGGGGGTGAATAGTCTTTTAAAACTTTTGTCGATAAACACAGTTTCTCATAAACCTGGGGGTTTCTGATACTTAAATTCAGAGCGCGGAAGACTTTAAGATAGGTAAGTGCAGAAACAATAAGTATGTGTGTGTGCTTTGCTGAAATTTAAATACAGAAAGGTAAATGACACAACAAGTATAGTGGTATCTGGAGGTGGCGTAATCCTCCAACTAATCCACTTCGGTCTTTCTGAGACCTAGAATTCACTAGAACAGATAATTGAGTTCACCTTACAATAATCCTATTCTAAGATTCTTAAACAAATGGTTCCCAACCAAATGTTCCCCCTGAGTTATTCCCCAGCTCCTAGAGCTAAGTACTTCCTCTACTCAGATAACCTTGGAGTTATTCCCTGATTTCCCAAATCAAGTACTTCCTCTACTCCACGCCTTGATGGTGTTGGTTATAAGGCTTTGTCAGAGAGGCTTCTCGTATAACTTTTCAGTTATGTTTTCAGAGAGCCAAACAGAACGAGACTACTTAATACACTTGTTCAGTGGATGGCAGTCTGCTCTTATTGACCCAAGTAATTGATGTCCGTTCTGGAGAATGAGCTTCAGAAAGGGTGTCTGATAGTTCAACTCTTTCACGAATAACAATCTCTTGTTAAGGTTCAGGACAACTTAGAGCTACTAGTGATTCTTCAAGCAACAGAAAGCTTTCAGAAAAGGTAGTAGAGTGCTTGAAAGAATACTTTGCTTGATGGTAAGTTTGAAACATAGAGCGTTCTAAGGTATATTTTTCAAGCATCTAAGTGTGTGATATATATAGATAAATTTGAGAGGCGTTTGAATTATATCCGTTGTGCTCTTTATCAAATTATATCCGTTTATATCTTGAACCATGTATTCAGAAGTCACTATCTCTTGTTTCAGAGAGGACTTGCTTTTTGCAACATTTCTGCCAATCCATTTAATGCATAGTACTGTTCATTGTCCTTTAGTCTCAACGGATACATGAGCCTTTTTGATGGCTTGCATGCACCATACTCATGATGTCATATGTCCAGAATCATATTTCAAAAGTAAGTTAATATACTTAAGAAAGGATTAAGGACATAGTCTTTCTGAGTTAGACTAAACCTTTGTGTCTTCATAAACCTTGTGCAATCTTCGCCTTCTAATCTTCGTAAAAGCTCCATTGCTAGGATTGATCTTCATGGTCTTCTTGAAATAAAAATTACACTCGAGACCTATAATCCTAATACAAGATTTACTAGACTAATCATACTCAAGTGATTTCCTCTTTACAATGTTCAAGTGAACCAAGAGTACTTAATCACCTTCGGTTAAGATAAGAACATGTGATGAGTGATCAAAATACTAACAGATATTCCTAACAAATTTCTTTTGATCACCATCCATGACTATCTTTTAAGTCCTATTACAAAATTGTAATCCCGAAGAGAAAACAATCCACCACTTAATCATTTCAAATGATATTCAATTTTAGTCAATTATGTAGAAAGTAAACATCAACCAAATCACAAGAAGTGATCTTTCGATAAGTTGTCATCTAATTAAATGTATCGAGAGTATGATCTTCAGATAGGCTTTACGTAAAGAGATGCAACTTTACATATAGAGATTTTAGAAACAATCAAGAAGATTACAAAAGTAATAAAACATACTAAGTAAATTAGAACAAAGGAGAGTCCAAGCTCCAAGAGAGTATTCTAATGTTACTAGTCTTCAAGTCTTCAGAAAAGCAACTTAGGTTTAGATACCTCAAGTTCTTCAGCACACTTTCTGGATCAGTTGACATGATCATCCACTTTTTCTGCATTCTTGGACATAGTCATAAAGAATCCTTCTGACAGAGAGCTCATCTTTTCCGGATAAGTCACATATTTCATGGTAACTCTTGCCAAGCTTGTGATTCTTCCGCAGAAAATGTTTGACCTGTATACTTTCCTGCACCTGTGCATGGTCTACTTGCAGCTGAGATAGGTTGAAATACTTGTATATTTCTTCCAGATAATGTAAATCATCTAGGTATTCATCCAATGTCATTGACAAGTAGATGTTGGATCTGGTTGAGGATGAGAGTTGGAAACTTATCATTGACAAGTAGATGTTGTAGTTCCAGAATCCAATACCCTCTCTTGTTCAGAATGCACCTATATGAAGATTCTTCATTACTGGTCTTCATATACTCAATGTGGGCATCAGTTGGCCTTTCTTGATGTGTTTCATTGTTTACTCTGCCAAACTGGAAATCCCTTCTTGCTTTTCTGTTTGGTGGCCTTCTGTCAGGAGATCCTCTAACTCTTTTTTCCTGCCTTGGGGCTGTGCTGGTGGATGTTCCTTGTAATGACTTGTTATTTCCAGAAGGGGTTCTGGCTGCTAAAGGTCTTGCTGCCAGAGGAGGTTGTGAAGTAGTTGCTTGTCTCCTTTTCTTGTGAAGTGGATGTTCATCTGTGTCAGATTCATCCTCATCATCATTGAAGTCCAAAATTGGAGACTTGCAGCTTTCTTGACCTCTTACTTCTCCTTCTTCTTTTTCTTCTTCTTTAGAAGTCTTCTTCTCTTCTGAGATTCTAAGGGACTTGGTTCCCCTAGTGACCATACTTCTCAGCCTTCTGGCTAGTTGATATGGAACAACTTCTTCAGCAAGGGTGTCTCTAGTGGTGTCCTTAATGACAAGTTGACTTGAGGAGGGAGGATTTGATTGTTTTCTTTTTCTTCCTCTGCCTTTCTGAGGCATCTCTTCTTCCCCCATAGTCATGAATGACTGACTTATGATAGCATAAGCTTCAGAGAGAGTTTCAAAGTTTTTCTGGAGATTGTTGTGCACCCTGACTAATTCTTGAAGTTCTTTCTTCACCGTTGTTCCGCTTAACCGCCTCGCCCATTCTCATTGAGCTCTTCAAGCTGCCTTAGGATGGCGCTGGCTTGCAGGATGACATCCGGCTTCATTCAATGCTGCATTTGCATTGTTACAATCCTCATCCCTGACCAACCCTAGGTCTTTCTCAGAGAGAGCTATGCTGGTTGCTCTGTTGAGTAAAGCAGCAGCCAATGGCTTCATCTCTTCTGGGATGGATTTTAGCACTTCTGCGTCTTGGGCAACTAGTGTCTTTCTGAGTTCTAAAAAGACACTGTTCCTTGCACGGTGCTCTTCACTTCTTGAACTACTTGGTGCAGAGAATATATGAGGAGCAAGTAGGGCTCTCTTGTGCTGAGTGATAAGTCTCTCATCTTCTGCTTCAGTAATCAAGTTGTGGGTTTCAGCATCACTATCATAATCCTTTTCTTGGATTGTTTGCAGATTGACAATCTTCTTGTGTTTTCCATCAAGTGTGCTGGCCTTCTGAGAAGATGTAGAAGGTCTTTCTGATGCAGTCTCAGCATCATGTTCTTCATCATCATTGTCATCCATGGCATCTATCTCAGCAGCTGTGACAACATGGCATTTTTCAAATTTCTTTGCTCATCTAGGAGTGCCAATTCCTTGGCATTAGCTTCTCTAGCTTCTTGAGTTTGGCCTCCTTTTCATCAACAAGAGCTTGACACTCTAAGTTGATTCTCTTCTCTTCTTCCAAAACCTTTCTGAGTTGTTCAATCCTAAACTCGCCAATGAAATTTCTTCGTGGCATCATTGTGTTCAAATTGGGGTATCTTGATAAGACTTGGGAGGTGATGATGATGGAGCTTTCTGAGCAATTGAGGGAGTAGCCTTTTCTCCACTTCCTTTGCTAGCTTTCTGAATCCCGCCTTGTCCAGGTTGGGGATCATCATTCTGATCATCATCATCATCACTCTTGTTCTTTGCTTCTTGGTTTGGATGCTCAGAGGGAGGTTCTTGATAATCATTTTCGTCCATCTCCTCATCATCTTCTGAAACCAGGTTGATCACATTTGGGAATGTAATCATCCTCCCATTAACTTCTTCTTGTTTAGAAGGATAAGTAGTGAGCTTGCTGGGCAAGACAGGATGGGTAACCATCTGCTCTTGGGTTTGAGCATCCGCAGACTTGAAATCTGCTATAAGTCTTTGTGCTACTTCATGAATGAAGTCTTCATGCATCAGAGTGGCAAATGTGTAGGACTCTGTTGGGAAAAATGCATGGATATAATCCTCCAGATTTAAGGCAATTGCTCTCTTTTCGACGCCGACATTTCGCTACTTCGTAAAGGTCACCTTTCCGAAGTTTCTGCCATTGTCTGAAGCACTTGAGATGTTTCTTTAAAGTGTGCTTTTGGAAAGCCTTGAGTAAATCAACTGGCACTAGACTTTGAGCCTGAAAGAAGGTGTTCAAGTTAGTTTTGTTCAACCCACTTGTGTTAGTATCTGTGTGCAAAAGTAAGCTTTCTGAGCATATTTGTGTAGAAACACTAGGCTCATTATTTTGTACTTCTGCTTGCTTGGGCACAGAGGCCTCAGATACTTTGGTGTGAGGAGAAGTTTTATCCTCATCAACCTTTCTTTCTGCTAGAACCTGTGAATTAAAATCAAATATGTTTAGAAACTGTTAACAGAAAAGATAAGTGGAAAAATGCTTTCTGAGACTTCACTTACTTCCAAGTGAGGAAGCTCAGTGGCATCTTTCTCAGAAACCTTGGGGGTTTCTGGAACCTTTTCTGCAGATACTGCTTGTTCAGCAGTTTTAGTTTCCTTTGGAGGAGATAACACAACTGTTTCTCCATCCAATTGTTCTTCTGACTGAGCCTGTAAGAACAAACATAAAAGATTTAGTAGTTGGTTTTCCAGAGCATTCTTTGAAGAAGACTATTACTGATTACTTACCTTCTCAGCAGAAGGCTCAGTAAATACTTCCTCAGAAAGCTTTTCAGCCTCTGGAATCTCTAGGTTTTGGGGTGTTGGTTCCACCACCACTACTTCCTCAGTTGGAGCCTAAGAAGAGACATTAAGAATATTAGAACATAAGATAAGAGCATTTTTAGTTATTTCTTGTTCAGAGATAACTTTACTACCTGTGGGACAGGCTCTTCTTGATGTTCTGAGGTTGGAGGAACCTCTTCTTGATTCAAGGGGGTGGACAGGTTTTCTTTCCCCTGAAAGTGTGTCTCCAAGTCATTCAGAATAAATACAAATTATGAGTAACAAGTTAACATGCAATTATGTCGACATGTTAGATACAAACTATCTTTGTTACGAATAGAGTCCGCCGATCATTGATCTCGACTTGTGGTGATTCCACGCCTCCGTGCTCATTATTGTTCTCCTCTCAGAGTATCATTATGAGTCTCCATCTCGCTTGATCACTTTCCGAGAGTTGAGCTCTCTCGTAGGTCGAGGAACCTGCTTAAGAACAGGTTTTCTTCAAAGAATGTTAAGTCGGTATTGTGAATGTGGAAGCAATGGCAACATCTTCCATCATTCTATCTTCCTCACCTGTGCCTTCTTCTTCCGCCGGGAAGAGGGGCTCTTGTCTTCAAGAGCCGAGCTTGATGCTCCTCCACGGGTCTCATATTTGAATCTTTGAGTACTTTTGCAAGTATTTCATCATCCTCGTAATCACTATTCGTGTTGGTGCGCACCATCTATGATATTTCTATCATCTCCGGAGAGTTCGGAGCATTCGTTCAGGACTCTTGGGGCATTCTGAGT
This sequence comes from Plantago major, assembly GCA_026545765.1. NCBI lineage: Eukaryota > Viridiplantae > Streptophyta > Magnoliopsida > Lamiales > Plantaginaceae > Plantago > Plantago major. The sequence goes on along the minus strand of JAIFAC010000227.1, from coordinate 99,765 downwards.
TGCTTTTCCGAAGGCCCAACATCTTCTCGAGACCTTGTCTCCAAGGTTGCGCCTCTTGTATGCTTAGGGCTTGGAGACTCTTTTGCTATGAGTCCTTTTCTATTAGCAATCGGAGGTTTAGCTTGAGCTTGCTCAGAGACCTCCTCACCTTCGTGCGCTTTTCTTCTTCCGCTTTTCTCGAAAGTGCGCTCAAGAGAAGTTTCTCCTTTTCTTCAAAAGCGTGTCAAGAGAGAGAGTTGGTGATCGATTTCCTACCTCTCCGAGAGTGACTCCATTGTTTCGAATGTAATGTATTCGAGACCAAAGTATATCGCCTTTGGCTCAAGAAGGCCATTGATGATTTTGGGCTCAAATTCTCAATATGTCCAAGGAATTTGTCAAGGCGATTTCCCCAATTGAAGTGGGTTTCGCCTTCATTCTTCTTGTTCAAGATGCCTTGAATCATGGAAGGCCCTTGATGTTGATGTCTTCAAATGTTCCTCGATTTTCAATCGGAATATCTTGCGAAAGTCTTGCGCCTAGAACAATTTCGTCCTTCGACTTCATGCATGTATTTCTTCTTCTTCGCTCACAACTTTTGTGAAGATTTTGGAGTTGTTATAGAACTCCAAGACATCCAAAGGTGGATAGTCCACTGGTGCAGCAGATAGAAGCTTGTAGATATGGGAATTCTTCAAAGATCCCCAATATCTTTCTTTCGGTCTTGAAGGTATAATCACGATACATATCTCTTCACTAGAAAAGCTCCCCAATTCATTTTGTGGTTAGGGTTCCAGTCCGATGGGGTAAACTTTCCTGTATATGCTTATTCAACACCTTAAGTTCCTTTCCCCTTGCTTTTCAGCAGGAGTGTATGATACCTTAGGGTTCTCGTGGTCATCTTCGGTGCCATCTCTTTTATAGAGTTTTGAATGTTTTTCAGATGAATTTTGCACAACTAATCTAGATTAGTCTGTCTTTTCAGAAGACTAAGCACAAGAAGTTGAGTTTTGCAGAGGGGTTTTGCATAAATCTTGAGAGATTTTGCTGTTTTGATGCAAGTTTGAAATTTCGAAATTGGTAAAAGTGTTTGTCTTTTGCCCAAGTCCTATATATATAGCGCATAAAATGTACATAGATACAACATACATATAGTCAATATGAATGCGTGTCTTTGCATCTACATAGGCGTGTACGCCCTTTGTACTTCATTAAATGCGTAGTGGGCCATGTCTGCATTTCTCAACAGACATTACTTGCTTTGTTTTAATCTCATCCGTTGAGATCAAACGTTTATTCATCAAGGGCTTATATTGAATATCTTGTAATGATATCAATCAACAAATGGTAATTTGCCGACTTGATGGATTTTTAATATGCTACATTCATTGTGTCACTTAGTAAAGAGTAGGAACACTTAATCGCTTGAGCTTATCATTCGAGTGTCAAGTCCTTATCTATATATTGTTTATCATGAAAATGGTAAAGATACAAGACATTGCACATGTTTGACTTTCGTAACTTATACCTTTTGGGCTTTGTGTGTCCATTTCTCTTTATGACTAAATAGCTTTCAATTCAAGTGTCAAGCTTCAGCTTGTTTGAATGTATTTGACCCACTCTCATAAGTAAGTTCTAGTCTTATTTACTTATTAAGTGTGTACTAACCTTTGCCTTTCGGATACCCGCTCCAGAATGTTTTGTCTTTCCGAGTGTTGCTACCGTAAACCTTCAGATTCGCTTTCTCGAGAACCCGCTCGTAAACCTACTTCTTTCTATCTCACGATTCGCAGACTTTAGAGAATTCGGACAATTTTTCAGTCCTTAGGCAACACCATTAATCCAAGATTGTGTCTCAAAGTCAAGAACCGCTTTCTTGTAAGGGCTTAGTGAAGATATCTACAAGTTGGTCTTCCGTGCAATCTTGAGTATCTCTATATCGCCTTTCTCAACATGGTCTCGATGAAGTGGTGTCTAACATCAATGTGCTTTGTTCGCATGGAACTTAGGGTTCGTGATTGCAATAGCACTTGTGTTATCACGTAAAATGGGAGTTTTCTTCATCGAGTCCATAGTCTCGAGTTGTTGTTGAATCCACGTAATTTGTGTTGCACAACAACCAAAGAATATATTCACCTCGTGGTAGAAGTTGCAATTGGGTTTTGTTTCTTGCTAAACCATGAGATAAGTCTAGTCCCCAGAAACTGACAAGTTCCTGAGGTACTTTCCCTATCAAGCATTGATCCAACATAATCAGCATCTGAGTAACCAGCCAAACTCAATCCACTTTCTTTAGGATACCACAATCCTACATCTACTGTACCTTTCACATACTTTAATATTTTCATAGCAGTGTTGTAGTGTGATTGCATTGGATTTGTTTGAAATCTAGCACACACTCCAACTGCATATTGAATATCGTGTCCGCTAAAGAATGTAAAGTAGTGAACCTATCAATTTCCTATACTTGTGTTCATCAACACTCTTATCTGATTCAGTATAGGTCATCTTGGTTCCTATGCTCATCTTGGCAACCAACCTTGCTTTGTTTCTGGTTATTTCACCAGATTCATTCATCTTGTTTCTGAAAACCCACTTAGTTCCAATCACAGATATTCTTTCTACAAATGGAACTAGTTTCCAGACTTTGTTTCTCTCAAATTGATCCAACTCTTCTTGCATTGCTGAGATCCAATCTTGGTCTCTTAATGCTTCTTCTATAGTTTTTGGTTCAATGTTTGAGATAAAACATCCAAAGAGAGAATTAGCATTTTCAGCTATTGCTCTCCTAGTCCTAACACCTTGATTGATTGGTCTAATCACATCTTTTGCAGGATGATCCTTGATCCATCTCATCATGGGTTTAGGGCTAGTAGGGTCAACATCTATGTGATTTGAATGTGAATCACTATGATTATGACTTGATACTTCTTCAGTATCTGTGACATTTTGCACCTCAGAAGGGCGGTGAATGTCTGACACTTGCTCAGTGTGAGAGCTTTCTGGGACATGCTTGTCAGAGAGGTCATTTCTAGAGTTAGCTCTCTGATAAACATCTTCAGTTTCCATTTCTGGAATTCTCATAGGAAATTTTTCATCATGTCTGAGAATCATCTGGTTGTTACTAGGCATTTCATGCTTTTCTTCGCGTAGTCATCCTCCCTTTCCATAATGATGTTTTTCCTTTCTGAAGGTTCCTCTTCAGAATCCTTTATCATTAGTTCCTTGAACCTTTATGAGAGTTCATCAGCAAGGGGTGTTTTCTTGCTTCCTTCATAGAATACAACATGAACTGATTCTTCAATCTTCTTTGTTCTTTTGTTGTAAACTCTGTATGCTTTGCTATTCATAGAATAACCAAGAAACACGCCTTCATATGCCTTTGCTTGAAATGTTCTTAGATACTCTTTTCCATTGTTAAGAACAAAACATCTACAACCAAATACTTTTAGATGTTTGATATTAGGGGGTCTACCAACCAAGAGTTCATATGGGGTCTTGTCATGGTGTTTGTTTATCAAACATCTGTTCTGAGTGTATCATGCTGTGTTTACAGCTTCAACCCAATAGACTTCACTTATCTCAGTGTCAGCTAGCATTGTCCTTGCTGCTTCTTTAAGGGTTCTATTTTTCCTTTCTGCAACACCATTTTGTTGTGGTGTTCTCACAGATTAAAGTTGGTTGTCAGATACCTTTGTTGGTACAAAACTCCTTTATGTAATCGGGTCGACAAACTCAAGACCATAGTCCTGCTCGATTGCAGATACCTTGTCATTTTTCATGACTTGCTTATTCAAAGAAGTTTGGTATCTCCACCCTTGCATCGATTTCAGGCTTCGTAAAGACAACCCAAGTGAATCTTGAGAAGTCATCTACAACAACAAGACTATACTTCTTCCCGCATAACTAGTTACGTATGATTCAAAAAGATCCATGTGTAATAGTTGCAGTGGTCTAACACTAGAGTGGTTTTGGACTTGAAGGAGATTTTGATTGTTTCCTATCCGACAAAGTAATATATACCATCCTTTCGAAAAGATGTTTTGGGAAGGCCAACCACTAACTCTTTCTTGGAAAGTTTGTTCGTAGTTTTGAAATTCAAGTGACTCATTCTTTTGTGCCATAACCAAAGGTTTTCTCAGGTGACTGATTGACTCAACATGAGACATTCTTCGCTTGTGGGCGTATGCCCAATCGGCAACATAAAGACTTCTTTCCGCCGAGCAACCAAGACCGCTCATGACTCATTGTCAATAAGTTTGCAATACTTCGCTTTGAATTTCACAAGAAACCCTTGTTCGCAAACTGCTCATGCTATATAGATTATATTTCAAACCTTTAACATGTAATACGCTGATTGTTAATGATCCTAATTGACGCTGCCAAATCCCAAAGAGGGATTTAATTCTCCTCAAGAACTGATGTCCGGTCCATTGTTGCAAGCTTTGTAATTGACCGATTTGCTTTGTCTCCGTCATGTGCTTTCAAAGATCCACTATCAAATAGCCATCGAGCCTTAGTCCAAGAGGCGCTCGCACAAAATAGAAAATGAGTTAGGTTCTCGCTTCGTAGATAGAACCATTTAGAGTAAACATTCTTCCAAAGAGGAATCCACATTTTAGTGAATTTCGGGAGTTTGTTTTGTCTAACTTGATCAAGGAGATGCAATAAAATCGCAATTTTGATCTCAATCTTCCTTCTTGGGGTGTTTCTAGGTGTTCCTTTTGGTGCTTTCGGACCTCGGTTTCTGGGTTGCTGTAAAACTTAGCCTTCCGCCGTGTTCCTTCTAGCTCGCATTCAGCTTTTCAAAGGGTTTGAGATTTCTTCCACTTCGCTCATTGCTACGTGCAATATCGCCTTGCACCATTGTTCTTGTCCTTCCTTATATTGTTGTATAAGAACTTTTCCAATAGCACGATAGCCAATGCCATTTCGAACACCTTTGGCTTTCAATGCGCTTCGTAAGTTTACTAGTTTCGCATCATCTTTATTTTCATAAATGGTGCAATTGAGAATTCGCCTATTCCAAAGAATTCTTCCTTCCTAGTAATATAGCAATGTGGATGGTTGCATGTCCGAGGTCAGGTTTCTTTTCGTAAACCTTATCCACATGTTTCTTGTGAACTTGTTGTTCTTTCAAAGTCGAGTTACTCCTTTTCCTTTGTCAACTACCCTAGCTTTCTCGACCAATGCTATAGGTGGTTGAAGAACCATTCGCTGACTTTTACAAAGGTCAACCTTTCATCACTCTTCTTCAGAGAAGATGAATTACTTGATTGTTCATCAAGTCCAAGTCCACCTTTCTCGAGGGATCTCTCGATAGGATTGAACCTCGGAGAGTGTCACTAGCCTTTGCATAAGATTGAAGGATAGCTCTTTCTTCGAGTTCTTCATTCTCGTAAAGCGCCTTCATCATTTTCTTATTAAGTTTATCCAAGACTAGTTTGTGAGAATTTTCATTCTCGATATCCGAGCTTTCGTAAAGGCTATTTCAAACGTTTTGTTCTCGATACTTTGGTTAGCTCGTAAACCCTTTTTCAAGAGTTTCTTTGCTTTCTTCTAGAATTATGGTTTTGGATTGTGCTTCCAAACTCTTTCTCATAACGATCCAATTCACTTCGACCAACCTGCATCCTCAATTCCATCATCACCTCATAGTACGTAAATTGTGAATTGTTAGTTACCTCATCACCACAAGACACATTTCAATGTCGGAGATGTCCGGACCAAGAATCTCAAAGAACTCCACACATTTCATTCTTCTTAAGGTCAAGTCGATTACATCGGGTGATTCCACACAATTGGTGATGGTAGGTTTGAGTCATCCGAATCTCCATCTTCGTAATCTTCTCAATGTCTAGAGCATCAAGTTGAATTTGAATCTTCTTCCTTTCTTCACCAAGAAGGCTCTTTGATTTCTCTTGAAGTTTCTTCTTCTTCTTGTCACCGCCTTGAGCTTGTTTAAAGGTGACAATCTCTCTTGAAGTGACCAAAGCTTTTGACAATAGAAACATATATCATTTCCTATTTCAGCCTTCAAGATTAACACCTTTCGAATGGGGTGTTCAGAGAGTTGTTCATTTGTATGTTCTCATCGATGATAGTTTGGGGCTAAGATGCTTTTTCACTTTTCTTTAGCTTTTCTTCTCTCAATCTTCGACTCACAAATTTCTTCATGTGTCTTATCGCAAGAGCATTTTCTTCACATGCATCTTTCGTATCCTTCTTTCGTAAGAACCTTGAGAAATTGGAGCAACACTTTGCAACTTTTCACTGCTTGTTCTCTCCGAGTTGTCTCATAGTCTACATGAGCAAGATGAGAGAAGAGCTCTCGGAGTAATATTTGCATCCCTTGATTGAAATAAAAGAACTTAGTGTGTTCCCAGGATTGAGACTTCGACAATAGTCTTAATCTTTTCTCGACCGGGAGTATCTATCGCTTTCACCAAGTGCAGCCATATCACTCATAAGAGTAGTAAATCAAATCAAGTTCTTCCGTAGTTTCAGTGGGACCTTGTTTGAAGTTTTGGAACTTCTATGTAAGAACTTCAACTTGTTTTCTTTGGTTTTCTGGCCCGCATGCATTTCTTCAATCAATTGCTGTGCAACTTTCGCTTTTAGCACCCCACGCTTATAATCAGATGTGCTCGGTGTCGATCCGATGATGATATTACGAGCTTGACCATCCAATATGTGTCTCTCGGCATCTTCGATGTCCGTAGCTCTTGGTTGTCTTCATACATAATGCTTCCACGAGCAACATGACCACTATCACCAGCGTACCATACCTCGCTTCCATCTTCCTTGTTCGAGGTTTTTCTTCCATCGTACACCTCAATAACTTGTTCGAGTTGTTCCGATTTTGATAGGCCCTTCATTGATGACACAGATCATCTCATCACTAATGGCCTCAGATGTAGCATCATGTTGTTCTTCAATTTCGTAGTTTTCTCGCTTTAATCCAAGCATCACTCGAGACATACCGGACACTTAACACAAATTATATAGTCCTCGAGAGGGGACAAAGTTTCTTCACCTATCGGGATCTAGGTTCAGCAGAAGGCTTGTGAACCTCCTCTCGATACCACTTATCGTCCGATAAAGGCAAAGTAAAAGACTAGAGGGGGGTTGAATAGTCGCTTAAAACTTTTGTCGATAAACAGCTCGAAACTGGGGTTTCGATACTTAAATTCAGAGCGGAAGACTTTAAGATAGGTAAGTGTAAACAATAAGTATGTGTGTGTGCTTTGAAATGTAAATACAGAAAGTTAAATGACACAAGAAGTATAGTGGTATCCGGAGGTGGCGAATCCTCCAACTAATCCACTTCGGTCTTTCTGAGACCTAGAATTCACTAGAACAGATAATTGAGTTCACCTTACAATAATCCTATTCTAAGATTCTTAAACAAATGGTTCCCAACCAAATGTTCCCCCTGAGTTATTCCCCAGCTCCTAGAGCTAAGTACTTCCTCTACTCAGATAACCTTGGAGTTATTCCCTGATTTCCCAAATCAAGTACTTCCTCTACTCCACGCCTTGATGGTGTTGGTTATAAGACTTTGTCAGAGAGGCTTCTCGTATAACTTTTCAGTTATGTTTTCAGAGAGCCAAACAGAACGAGACTACTTAATACACTTGTTCAGTGGATGGCAGTCTGCTCTTTACTGATCCAAGTAATTGATGTCCGTTCTGGAGAATGAGCTTCAGAAAGGCTATCTGATAGTTTAACTCTTTCACGAATAACAATCTCTTGTTAAGGTTCAGGACAACTTAGAACTACTAGTGATTTTTCAAGCAACAGAAAGCTTTCAGAAAAGGTAGTAGAGTGCTTGAAAGAATACTTTGCTTGATGGTGAGTTTGCAAGATAGAGCGTTCTAAGGTATATTTTTCAAGCATATAAGTGTGTGATATATATAGATAAATTTGAGAGGCGTTTGAATTATATCCACAGTTTCTATCAAATTATATCCGTTTATATCTTGAACCATGTACTCAGAAGTCACTATCTCTTGTTTCAGAGAGGACTTGCTTTTTGCAACATTTCTGCCGATGCATTTAATGCATAGTACTGTTCATTGTCCTTTAGTCTCAACGGATACATGATCCTTTTTGATGGCTTGCATGCTCCATACTCATGATGTCATATGTCCAGAATCATATTTCAAAAGTAAGTTAATATACTTAAGAAAGGATTAAGGACATAGTCTTTCTGAGTTAGACTAAACCTTTGTGTCTTCATAAACCTTGTGCAATCTTCAGTCTTCTAATCTTCAGAAAAGCTCCATTGCTAGGACTGATCTTCATGGTCTTCTTGAAATAAAAATTACACTCAGAGACCTATAATCCTAATACAAGATTTACTAGACTAATCATACTCAGTGATTTCCTCTTTTACAATGTTCAAGTGAACCAAGAGTACTTAATCACCTTTCTGGCTAAGATAAGAACATGTGATGAGTGATCAAAATACTAACAGATATTCCTAACAGTAACCAAGGCAAAGGGGAAGAACAAAAGGTCCAAGGTTGCTGAGAAAGCAACCAGCTCGAAGGTTACTGAGCAAGCACCTATAGCAAAGGTTGTTGGTGCCAACACACCATCAGGGAAAGTCACGTATAAACAACTTCAAGAAGCCCTGATGAGTGGTGACCTAGTGTTGGTAGATGCTGATGTCAACACCACACTTAAAAATCTGGAAGAGCTCTCAACTGCTCAAACTTCGCCTGCACAACCACAACCACAACCAAAACAACCACAAGTGGTTGATGAAATGGTAAATGAACTCCATTTCGACATATCGCCTATGCAACATGTCAAGAAAATCCCGCAAACAAGGTGTTCCCAACTCCTAGAGAAGGATCAAACCGAGACACCGCCGTAATGATCAAACAAGGGAGGCAATCGAGTCACCATCAGAAAGGTCTCAAGTACTGTAAACTTCAAACAAAGAAGCCATAATGGAACAAAGAGGACTAAAGATAGAAGGGTCACAAGTTCCAGAGACCAATCACCGACAATGCTCGTGTAGTAATGGTTTAACTCTCTACTTGTGAAATTTTATGTTCATCGAGAAGTGGATGTTTCTAATAGGCTCGTAGTGAATGGTTTAGCCTGTAGCTTTTCAGCTTCCTCTTGTTCTTTTGTTTCCAATTCAAGTGGATGTTTCTAATAGGCTCCAACTGAGAAGGAAAATGATAAGGCTGAGAAGCCTAACTCATCAGAGAATCAACCAGAGACTCACAAAGTCTCTGAGGAACAAGTATCTGAGCCTTCTATTGAGAAGGTGTATATATATATATATATATATATATATATATATATATATATATATATATATATATATATATATATATATATACCTATAATCTTCAAAGACAAATCTCTGATCATTTTTCTCAAACTAACACTTTCTACTTAACAGGTTCAAAAAGAAGTAGAAGTTGCTGGGGAATTGCCCGCTCAATCCCCACAACAAATGGAAATTGATGAGGCATCAAAGCCTTCATCACAAGAAAAATTTCCAGAGACTGCACAAGTCTCTGAGCAACAAGTATCTGAATTTGTAAATAGAATTTTTCTTGATAAAATTTCCTAAGTGTTATGATTCTCAGGTTCAAAAAGAAAGAGAGGATGCTGAGGATCAGACTTCCAAGTCTCCTCCTCACACCAAGATATCTGAGGCACCTGGAACCTCAGTAGTCCAACCTTCTGAGCCTGTTGCTGTTGCACAGGTAACACAGATACTTGACTACTCTAAAACTCAGATATCTACACAAGTCTTGAAACTAATTCAAAACTCTCTCTTTCAGGCTCAAAGTAGTGCCAAGGAGTCAAATGATGACTATGAAAACCTTCTTCCCTTCTTCAAGACTCATACCTTGCCAAAGCATATTCAATGCTTCAAGAAATGGCAAAGGTTAAGGTGCCCTGATCTCTCTGAAATACTGAGAATCACAGATCAACCAACAAGACGAGCACGAGCTCTTGATCTGGAAAACTATATCCACGCAATGTTCCCTACTGAACAAAGATTGCGAATTTTAATGCGTAAGGATTTTTCCAAGGAAGTGGCACACAAATTGGTGCAAGCCTTCAAACAGGCAGATGTTCAGACAAGATTGCAGATGGCATTCAAACCAGTCCTGCCACAGACACTACAATTTATTCCTTCTGAACAAGAAGAGGTTAATGGGCAGAAGATCACTATTCCTGAAGTGATTAATCTTGTATCTGAAGACGATGAGGAGGAAGAAATAGATGAGAATAACTTTGATGAACCTCCCTCTGACCATCGCAAAAAGGATGATGATGATATGATGGATGATGTGATGCCCCTACACCAGGGACAGGAGGAATTCCACAAGGAAACAATGCCTCAGCTGCTGAAAAGCACACTGAGAGGACATCACAACAATCCCCTCCTCCATCTCCTCAGAAATCCACCCATCCTTCACAGCAATCCCAACAACAAAAAGACACTACTGAACAAGTAGTTGAGCACTCTGAGGAAACAACTCAGAAGATAATAAATACTCAAACCAGAGCTACTCAACCCAAACAACTGTTGAAAGAAGAGCAACAGCTCCATCTTCAACTTGAAGAAGAGCTAGTTAAATCCAGATATAAGCTCAATCAACTACAAGATCAATACTTACAAGAGACAGTAGCTTACTCTGAGGTTAAAGAGCTCCAGATGTCAGAATGCTATTGCTAAGGAATTAGATACTGAAGAAGTATCTAAAGAAAAGCATGATGCTAAGGCTGCATCACCAGCAAAAGACATACCATCCTCCTCTCAGAAAGGAAAGAAGCCCATCTCTGAGATGGTTGCTGGACTAGAAAATCTTGAAAATGTCCAAGAGGATGAAGATCATCGTCAAGACTCAGATGATGAAGAAGACAAGACTTTGGCAGCACACCGCAATGAACACTTGACGGTTTCTCATCTTAAAAGGAAGCTAATTGCTCCAGAAGTTTTCAACAAACTTCAAAATGTCCACTCCCATGAATACATGAATAGATACCAAGTTTTGGCACATCTTAAAAAGGAGATGTCTTCACAAAACAAAGATGTAATTACCTCCGCCCTCGTAAATGAAGAAGTTCACAGAACTCATCACCGTGAGAACAACCAAGATGGTTATTGCTCAAGGATCCGGAATGTTAAGGACGATGATGTGTCATTAGCTGAAAAAGCTTTTCATGAGGCAAGTTACACTGCGAAAAGCAAATGCCATACTAGGCCATCAAGTAGCTCACCGATAAGAAAAATGGACTTATCAAACAAAATCAGAGCTCAAGGCTGAACTTGAAGTTGGTCACGCTTACAACTACTTGCAAAAAGAATTTTGAGTCTCTCTCGATTCTTTTGTGGTACTTAGTCACCAACAATGACTAAGGGGAAGAATTTGGATCTCAAGATCGTGGGAAGGAAAGAAGAAATCTAGAGTTGGTGCCGTAAAGGAAGAGGAAACAAGAAAACTTCCACCACCACTCGTAATAAATGATCCTCATCAAATCAAGTCATGGTAAATAGTAGCTACTTCCAGCAGCCCAACCCAAGAAACTACAATGGTAACAAGGGCCATGGCAAAAAGACCTCCAAGGAGTACCAAGGCTCCAAGGAGAAGACAAGTAAGAGGGATTGATGAATCTTCTGAAGAAGAAGAAGACCAAATCAAATCCCTGGGCAATGAAGAAGGCTGCAAAAATCTCACAAGAATTGATCTTGATGATGATGAAGATGAAGCCCTCTTCACGTAAAAAAGGAAAATTAATAGCCTAATCGAGCCCATAGTCAAAAGCCTTTAGCAGCTAACACACCCTCTGGAAATACCAAGTCAATCCAGGGTGGTTCTTCAAGCAATCCCCCAAAGCAGAATTCTAGACATAGAAGAAACAGGCTGAGAGCTGAACAAAGACAAAGTCAACTTCCACTCAGGCCAGAAGAAGCCAAAATTGAGTATGTGAAGAATGACAACAATTTCTCTGTCTACAGATGCATTAATCAGAAGAATGGCTACTGGATTCTGGAACTCAAGCACTTACTGGTAAATTCAAGGTTTCCAGAACCAATCCATAAACAGCTCATGGCATGGAGAAAAGATACGCCAATCTTGATTAACACCAACCACATCAAAGCATGGTTGGATTTTGAAGTAATCAAGAGAACATAAGCCATGAAGAAGGACCTCTCTGATGAATGTCCTTATGGAAAGCCACATGATGTGCACATAATTCCCAACATTACTGGATGTTGGTCCAGATAACGGCAAAGTAAAAGACTGGGGGGGGGGGGGTGAATAGTCTTTTAAAACTTTTGTCGATAAAAACTATTTTTCGATATCCGTAGATATCCGATACTTAGATTCAGAGCGGAAGACTTAAGATAGATAAGTGTAAATGCTTAAAGTGTGTGTGTGTTGGTCAGAAAAGTAAGTACAGAAGTAAATAACATGTTAAGTATAGTGGTATCTGGAGGTGGCGTAATCCTCCAACTAATCCACTTCGGTCTTCCAAAGACCTAGAATTCACTAGAATAGATAATTGAGGTCACCTTACAAAAATCCTATTCTAAGATTCCTTAAACAAATGGTTCCCAACCAAATGTTCCCCCTGAGTTGTTCCCCGGCTTTCACACCAAGTACTTCCAGACTCAAACCTTTTGAGCTATTCCCTAGCTTCCCAAGCTAAGTACTTCGTGCTCAATAACCTTGAGTTATTCCTTAGTTTCTCAAACTAAGTACTTCGTACTCCACGCCAAAGGATGGTGTTGTTTTGGTTTGAGTTGTCGATGAGCTTCTTTGATAACCTTTCGCTTAATCGATAGCTCGTGAATCAAGTATACTTAATACACTTTTCAATGTTTGGTATCTTGTTCTTTTATCGACCCAAGTCTTAGATAAATGTTCAAGAGAATGAATCTTTATACTTGATCTTTCAATTCAACTCTTTCACAGATAGCAAAGGTTGTTTAGGATCGTGACACTTAGAACTTTAGTGCTACTTATGATCGTGAGCTTTGGTCGCAATGTAAAGCTTTGAGGATAAGTAGTTTGCTTGAGAGAATATGTTGTTCAGCGTGTTTATGGAGTTCAAGGTGTCTTCTCAAGTAGTCTAAGTATTGATATTTATAGATGAATTTGAATGCCGTTGAATAGTATCCGTTAGGCTTAAATCAAATTCAAACTATTGATATATGTGTATAATCGCAGAGTTTGTCTTCTTCTTCAAGGTACCGTTGCTTTTATTCGCATATCCTCGTCTGCATTAAATGCATCAGACTGCATTTTTGTCCTCAGAGTGTAATGGAACTATGCTCAAGATCGTAGACTAGTATTATCTCGATTCTTTGCACGCCCTTATCTTTAATCTTCGATACCACTTTATTGAAACAACTTTGTTGCAATATATTTCTTTTCGTAAATGTGGTTAAGGCTCAAGGTATCCGAGAGTAGATATCTGGGCACTTTCCTCGGTTTTCGTAAACCTTCTAGTTCTCGATATCTCTTGTGACACTTTTGTTTAAAACTATTCGTGTCTTCAAGATATCTCACCAAGGTATCTCAAAACTATTTCAAATCTTGTGCGCTTTCTTCAAATCTTCAATGTCGCTGAACTTGTTCCGCTTGGATGTCTTCTTCTTGGTCTTCTTCATAAAATAAAATTACATTTTGAAACCTAACATCCTATACAAGATTAGCTAGACTATCATACTTAGTGGGTTTCCTCTTTACAATGTTCAAGTGAACCAAGAGTACTAATCACCTTTCGAGATTAAGATAAGTCATCATGTTGTCGATCAAAATCTAAACAGATATTTCTAACAAAATATCTAACAAATTTCAGAATAAATTTCCTTTTGATCACCAACGATGACTATCCGACCTATTACATATCCTCGATGAGTGAACAATCCAACACTTAATCATTTCTTAAGATTTTTCAAATCATTCAATTATGCGTAAAGTAAACATCAACCAAATCACAAGGTGTGATCTTTCGACAAGTTATCTTTTATAGAATACTATCTCGAGAGTAAGTTCTTCGATAAGTTACAAAGAAAGATTACGATAACTTTAGTACGTAAAACAAGTTTAGCTCACAAGAAAAAATACAACAAAAATACATAGTAAATTAGGACAACAGAGTAACCAAGCTCCAAGTAAACATCCTAATAGACTAGTCTTCAAGTCTTCAACTCTTCAAGTCTTCAACAGCTTGTTCTATGGATCACCGCAAATTTCCTATCTCCAAACCTTTTGATGTCATCGTAATAATCATAGAGAAGTGTTCGACGAGCATCTCAGTGTCTCGCAAATCCACGCACCTCTTTGTAGGTTTTGGTAGGATTTTGCTTGACAAAATGTTTGACCCACGATACTTTCCCCACTTCCGTGCATGCTCTATTCGATATCCGAAAGCTTGAAGTATTCAGATAATCCTCGATATCCGATGTCACCCTTGTATTGATCTTCGCTAGATAGAACGACTCATGTGGTTCCACATGAAGTCTTGCTCTTGTGCTCGCTCGTGATATTCGCAATTCGCACATCATCCGGCTTTCCATAAGGACATTCATCAAAGAGGTCCTTTCTCATGGCTTCAGTTCTCTTGACAACTTCAAAATCCAACCAGGCTTTAATGTGATTGGTGTTGATCAAGGTTGGCTTATCTTTTCTCCATGCCATAAGTTGTTTATGGATTGGTTCTGGAAATTTTGAATTTACCAGTAGATGCTTAAGTTCCAGAATCCAATAGCCATTTTTCTGATTGATGCACCTGTAGACAGAGGAATCATTGTCATTCTTCACATACTCTATTTTGGCTTCTTCTGGCCTGAGTGGAAGTTGACTTTGTCTTTGCTCAGCTCTCAGTTTGTTCCTTCTTTGTCTTGAATTCTCTTTGGGTTTATTGCTTGAAGAACCACCCTGGATAGACTTGGTATTTCCAGAGGGTGTTTTAGTTGCTAGGGGCTTTGCAGCTATGGGCTCAGTTAGGCTTTCAATTTTCCTTTTTCAGTGAAGAGGAGCTTCATCTTCATCAGTTTCCTCATCATCATCAAGATTAGATTTTGTGAGAGTTTTACAGCCTTCTTCATTGCCCAAGGACTTGATTTGACCTTCTTCTTCTTCAGAAGATTCATCAATCCCTTTAACTTGTCTTCTCCTTGGAGCCTTGGTACTCCTTGGAGGTTTCTGTGCCATGGCCCTTGTTATCATTGTAGTTCCTTCAGTAGGTTTCTAGGAAGCAGCTACTATTTGCAAAGCAGCTTGGCTTGAGGAGGGTTCGTTGATTCTGAGTGGTGGCTGGGAAGTTTTCATGTTTCTTCTTCCTCTCTGAGCCACTCCAGCTCCAGATTTCTTCTTGTTTTCTTCTCCTTCTTCCCATTCCCCCTGACTTTGAGGTCCATATTTGTACACTCTTTCCCCCTTAGTCATTGTCAATTACCTCATAAAAGAATCTGAGAGAGAGTTAAAATGCCCTTGTAAATAATTATAGGCAGTGACCAACTTCTGAAGTTCAGCTTTGAGCTCCTGATTTTGCTTGATAAGTCCATTGTCCTTATTAGTGAGCTCTGCCAATGGGCCTAGGATGGCATCTACTTTTCCAGCAGTGTAACTTGCCTCTTGGAAAGCTTTTTCAGCTAAAGACGCATCATCGTCCCTTATCATACCCAGATCTTTCTGAGCAATGACTATGCTAGTTGTTCTCTGAGTAACGAGCTCAGTGAACTTTTTCATTTCAGAGGGGACGGAGGCAATTACTTCCTTGTTCTGTGAAGACATCTCCTTTTCGATGAGCCAAGATTGCATCTGCTCATGTATTCATAGGAGTGGACATTCGCGCTTTGAAAGTTTCAGAGCAACCGCTTCCTTTTCAAGTGTGAAACAGCTTAGATGTTCATTGTATGTTCTCGCCAAAGTCTTGTCTTCTTCATCATCCGAGTAATCACCAGTTGATCTTCATCCTCTCGACATTCTCATCGATTGTGTCGAGTCCAAAGAACCATCTCGTAGATTGGTTTCTTCACTTTTTGGGAGGAGGATGGTACTTCTTTTGAAGATGATGCAGCCTTAGCATCATGCTTAATTTCAGATACTTCTTAAGTATCGAGTTCTTTGGTGATGGCATTTACAGCATCCTGTAGCTCTTTAACCTCAGAGTAAGCAATCATCTCTTGCAGATATTGATCTTGTAGTTGGTCAAGCTTGTCTCCGATTTGGCTATCGGTCTTCCGCTTGAAGATGGAGTTGTTGTTCTTCTTCCAACAATTGTCCGAGTTGAAAGCCTCGATTGAGTATTCAACAATTTCGAGTGATTTCGTAATCCTCAACTACTTGTTCAAGATTAACCTTTTGTTGGGAAGATGGATGAGTTGAATTTTGAGGAGATGGAGACGGAGATTTCTGTGCTTTCCTCTCAGTTTGCTTTTCAGCAATTGAGGCATGATTTCTTTGTGAAATTCCTCCGGTCCCTGGTGCAGGGGTATCATCATCATCCTTTTTGTCTGTGTCATCCTTTTGGTGAGGATCTGGAGGTTCATCAAGTCGCTTTATCTCTTCCTCCTCATCATCTTCGATACAAGATTGATCACTTCAGAATAGTGATCTTCGCCCATTAACCTCTTCTTGTTCGAAGGTATAAATTGCGAGTCGGGGCGAACGGCTTCAATACCATCCGTAATCTTGTCGACCATCTCTGCTCAAAGGCTTGTATCAAATCAGGCGCCACTTCTCCGGAGAAATCCTTATGCAATAAAGTCGAATCTGTAATCGCTCGTAGGGAACATTGCATGGATATATGTCTCCAAGTCAAGAGCTCGTGCTCGCCTAGTTGGTTGATCTGTGATTCTCAATATTTCAGAGAGATCAGAGCACCTTAACCTTTGCCATTTCTTGAAGCATTGTATGTGCTTTCAAGTGGTTTGAGCTTTGAAGAACGGAAGTAGGTCCCTTTTCTCATCATTGGGAGCCTGCTTTGCACTTGTTTGAGCCTGATAGAAAGAGTTTTGATTGAGCTTCAAAACTTTTATAGATATCTGAGTAGAAGTGTAGTTTAGTTTCTGAGTTACCTGAGTAAGTACTTCAGGCTCAGAGACTTGTGCTACTAAGACAATTGGTGTCTCAGATATCTTGTTGTGAGGCGGAGACTTGGAAGTCTGGTCCTCATCAACCTTTCTTTCTTGAACCTGAGAATTAAAATTATCACAATACTTAGGAAAACAAAACTTTAAGTGACAAATCAGATATCTGAGAGGTCAATTACCTCCATGGGAGGCTCAGATACTTGTCTCTAAGAGACTTGTGCAGTCTCTGGAATCTTTTCTTGTGATGAAGGCCTTGATGCCTCATCAATTTCCATAGTGTGGGATGTCGCAACTCGTCTCCCTTGCACTTCTACTTCTGAGTGAGCCTGTGAGTAGAAAGTATTGAGTAATTTAGAAGAAGTTTGAGATAACCCAAGGTGAAGAATTTTTATCACTGATTTTCATATATATATATACCTTCATATGGGAAGGCTCAATGTTGTGTTCTTCAGAAACCTTGTTGGTTTCTGGGTTCTTTTCTGGCATTTCTGCCTTATCTTCCTCTTTCTCAGTTGGAGCATGTTAGAAACATTTACTTTAAGCACATGAACATATGACTAAAAAGTGTTATCTTAAGAATCAATTTATCACCTGTGGCACAGGCTCAGATTTCTTAAGAGGTGAGATTGGGGTAACCTCCTTCTCAGTTTTTGAGGTAAGCTTTCTAGCTTCCTCTTGTTTCTGTGTTTCTAACTCAGCCTGTAACAAAGGATTTTTATATAAGTAACAAGATATACATGCATAAAAATTTTCACAAGGTAGGAGTTAAACCATTCAGCTACCTGAGCATTGTCAGGCTGATTGGTCTTTGGAACTTGTGACCCTTTTATACTTTGGTCTTCTTGTTCCAGTACAGCTTCTTTGTTTGAAGTTTTAGGTACTTCACACCTTTCCTGAGTGTGCAACTCAGTTGCCTCTCCTGGTTGATCATTCTGAGTAGATATCTCAGTTTGATCCCTCTCATTGAGTTGGGGAACCTGCTCTTTGCGTGATTTTCAAAGATACAAAGATTGCTGGTAATTCAAAATGGAGTTCATTTACCATTTCATCAACCACTTGTGGCTGTTGTGGTTGTGGTTGTTGTGGTTGTCTGGAAGCAGAAGATTGGTCAGTAGAGTGTTCTTCCAGATTTTTAGACGTGGCATTTCCATCAGCATCTGCCAGCACTAAAATACCACTCATCAGGGCTTTTTGAAGTTGTGCGTAAGAAACGTTCCCTGATGATGTGTTTACACCAACAACCTTTGCTATAGGTGCTTGTTCAGCAACCTGAGGTGTAGGTTCTTCTTCAGAAACCTTTTCACCAGTTACTATTTTAGTAACCTTAGCCCTTTTTGTTCTTTCTAGGACTTGAGAGATGACTAGCTTCTCATCTTCATCGTCAGAGCTCTCATCAGCATTAGGAACTGATTGGTCCATTACTCCTGCGGTTTCTGCAGATAGGGCTTGGTGTTTTTCACCACTTTTGGCAGCATTAATAAGTTCATCAGCAAGGCATTCTGCATTAGTCGCAACATTTCTGAACGCACTTTCTCTTGCTGAGTCTACTTGTTCAGTAGTTGATAACTCTTTTGCAGCATTGATGAGTTCATCTGCCTTATCGCCCATCGGCAATGCCCGCAGATATCCGAGAATCGACAACCTCAATGGGTATGTCTTCCGATTTGCCAGACTTCTTTCTTGAAGTTCGGGCTTCTTGGTCGCAACCTTTTCTTCAGATACCTTTTCGCACTTTCGCTTAGAACCTTTTCGAGACCCAAGAACCTTTTTCAACAAGTTTGTATACTCATATTTGTAGAGTAGGTTATCATGCTATTTCAAATTGCCTCCGAGCTCAATGCCAAGCTTCTCCAAAGAAGTAGCATATCTTCGCACCATAGCATCAGCCTTCTTTGGCTCAGCTAGTCCTTTGGCAATTTTAGGCTCAAGCCTTGAATCTTCTTCACAAACTTCATGAAGGCGCATTTCCCAGCTTAAAAGGGTTTTCAAATTGCTTTTCTTGTTGATTCAAGAAGAACATCATGATCCATCGTTTCGCTTATCCGTCAAGACCTCCTTGTAGACCATCAAAGCATCCGTGAAGAATGCAAGCCAATACATCCCAAAGGAACCATCGATGTCCGGTTCGGATGTCGCTAAGCTTGAATTCATGGGTGTATCCGATTTTTCAAGATCACACACGCCATCGCAGCTTCTTTAACACCTTCAAGGAGATCATCGTCTTGTGCTTATTTCAAAATCCTTTCCAAGATTTTGAAACTCAAACAACTTACGAAGTTGTTAAGTCCGTATGATTTCCTTTCGATCGAGGTTTTGACAGACACTATTGCAAAGGCCTTGTAAACACAGAAATTATCCTGAGTTGTTGTAGAATTCCAACACATCGAGTGATGAAATTCCACTTGGCGAAAGCGATAGAAAACCCTTGATTTGTGCCTTTTCAAGCATGTCAAGAATCGCTTCGTCGGTTTGGTTTTCAATTGTAGCCGTGAGGTATTCCTCAACCATGGCACCACCCCAAATCATTTTGTGAGTTGAAGTCCAATGGTCAGGATTAAAATATCCTACTAGTCGGTTGCTCACAATAACCAACTCTGGTGCTTGCTTTTCAGCAGTACCAGTGGAGGATTGAGATTTCAGTGTAGAAGAATTCTTTGGGGCCATCTCTTTATATAGTGTAGATTTGGATTGGTGTTTGAAAGAGATTTGATTTAGTAATTCTTTGCAGAAAAACTTAATCTTGATTTGCAGAGATTGTAGAAGATTTGCAGAGAATCAAGAGAAGGTTTTGCTATTTTTGTGCAAGTCTGAATTTTGGATTAGTAAAGTGATTTCTTTGCCAAAATCCTATATATATAGCAATAGAATCTCAATGCAAATACATACAAATTGATTTTGTGTGTACGATTCTGATTTGCAGGCGTGAGCAAAAGCTAGTTCGGCATTAAATGCAAAGTGGGCTTTGTCAGAATTTTTTACAGTCCACTATTTACTGTGAATTAATTTCCACCGTATAGATCAATCGCTTAATTTCATCAAGGGTCACCATTGCTTCTTCAGCAATGATCACAATCAACAAGTGTAATTGTGCCCATTTAATGAATTTTGGCTATTAGCTATCTGAATCATGTTTGTGTATGACAAAGAACACTGTTTGCATCTGAATCTGTCTTATACTTAGGATTTTTCCAAGTTTTTCATCAAGATAGAAATAATGCGAATTTCAAGAGAGTAGTTGACTGCAGATAGTTGTACTATTCTCCTTTGTGTTCACAGTTTATAGAGTGATTCAGATATCTGAGTTCCCGTTTCAGAGATCTTAAGCTATCTTTTTGTTCTTTAGCCTTTTTGACTTCTGGATACCCATTCCAGATTTCTCTTTTCTCTTCTCTGGATGCCTGCCTGCATTCTGAACTCTTTCTTCATTGGTAGTTCCATTAGTCCAAGACTATGTCTTAAGGCTAAGAATCTACTTTCTTGTAGTGGCTTAGTGAATATATCGCAAGTTGGTCTTCAAGTACAATCTTGAGTATCTCTATATTGCCTCTTTCAACATGGTCTCTGATGAAGTGATGTCTAACATCAATATGCTTTGTTCTGGCATGAAATTTAGGATTCTGTGTAATTGCAATAGCACTTGTGTTGTCACAGAAAATGGGAGTTTTCTCTTCAATGAGTCCATAGTCTTTAAGTTGTTGTTGTATCCACAGAATTTGTGTTGCACAACAACCAGCAGCAATATATTCAGCCTCTGTGGTAGAAGTTGCAATTGAGTTTTGCTTCTTGCTAAACCATGAGATAAGTCTAGTACCCAGAAACTGACAAGTTCCTGAGGTGCTTTTCCTATCAAGCAGTGATCCAACATAATCAGCATCTGAGTACCCAGCTAAACTCAATCCGCTTTCTTTAGGATACCACAATCCTACCCCAACTGTACCTTTTACA
Source organism: Plantago major (assembly GCA_026545765.1). NCBI lineage: Eukaryota > Viridiplantae > Streptophyta > Magnoliopsida > Lamiales > Plantaginaceae > Plantago > Plantago major. The sequence continues at coordinate 78,749 of JAIFAC010000227.1, read as the reverse complement.
TACCTTAATATTTTCACAGCAATGTTGTAGTGTGTTTGCATCGGATTTGTCTGAAATCTAGCACACACTCCAACGGCGTATTGAATATCAGGTCTACTTGCAGTGAGGTAAAGTAGTGAACCTATCAATTTCCTATACTTATGTTCTTCAACACTCTTGTCTGATTCAGTATAGGTCATTTTGGTTCCAATGCTCATAGGTATCTTAGCATTCTTTTCAGAAGGCTTAAGATTGAATTTTGTGAGCATATCTTTTGCATACTTTGTTTGACTAATGAATATTCCATCATTGAGTTGCTTGACTTGCAATCCTAGAAAATAATTCATTTCTCCCATCATGCTCATCTCAAACTTACTTTTCATGAGATTTGCAAAGTCATTACAAAGTTGCTTGTCCTTAGATCCAAATATGATGTCATCAACATATACTTGAACTAAGAGTAGTTTCCCATCATGGTTTAAGGTAAATAAAGTTTTATCAACTTCACCTTTCTTGAAACCACTTTCCAGAAGGTATTTGGCCAAAGTGTCATACCATGCTCTTGGAGCCTGTTTCAGTCCATACAGAGCTTTCTGTAGTTTATAGACCATTCTACTTTCTGAGGAAACTTCAAAGCCAGGTGGTTGCTCAACATAAACTTCTTCTGCAAGTTCACCGTTCAAGAATGCACTTTTGACATCCATCTGATAAACTTTAAAATCTTTATGAGCTGCAAAGGCTAGAAAGAGTCTTATTGCATCCAATCTGGCAACTGGTGCATATGACTCATCAAAATCTAAGCCTTCAGTCTGGGTAAATCCCTTGGCAACCAATCTTGCTTTGTTTCTGGTTATTTCACCAGATTCATTCATTTTGTTTCTGAAAACCCATTTAGTTCCAATCACAGATATTCCTTCCATGAATGGAACTAATTTCCAGACTTTGTTTCTCTCAAATTGATCCAGCTCTTCTTGCATTGCAGATATCCAGTAACGGATGTCACCAATCCAAGGAAATTATGCGAAGCTTCGTAATTATTATGAAGCTATGCGACTAGAAATTGATCCCTATGATCGAAGTTATATACTCTATAATATCTTGGTCTCCTAATGCTTCTTTTATATTTTTGGGTTCAATATTTGAGATGAATCATCCAAAGAGAGAATTAGCATTTTCAGCTATTGCTCTCCTAGTCCTAACACCTTGATTAATTGGTCCAATCACATCTTTTGCAGGATGATCCTTGATCCATCTCATCATAGGTTTAGTGCTAGTAGGATCAATATCCAAATGATTTGAATGAGAATCACTGGGATTTTGATTTGATACTTTTTCAGTATCTAAGACATTTTGCTCCTCAGAAGGGCAATTAATGTCTGACACTTGTTCAGCGTTTGAGCTATCTGGAACATGTCTTTCAGAGAGATTATTTCCAGAGATAGCTTCATGATGAACATCTTCAGTTTCCATTTCTGGAAGTTTCATAGGAAATTCTTCATCATGTTTGTGAGTCATCTTGTTGTTACTAGGCACTTCATGCTTTTCTACGTCAGAGTCATCCTCACTTTCCGTAATGATGTTTCTCCTTTCTGAGGATTCTTCTTCAGGATCCCCCAGCATTAGTTCTTTGAACCTTTCTGAGAGTTCATCATTAGGAGGTGTTTTCTTGCTTCCTTCATAGAATACAACATGAACTGATTCTTCAATTTTCTTTGTTCTTTTGTTGTAAATTCTGTAGGCTTTGCTATTCGTGGAATAGCCAAGAAATACACTTTCATCTGCCTTTGGTTGAAATGTTCTCAGATAATCTTTTCCATTGTTTAGAACAAAACATCTACAACCAAATACTCTCAGATGTTTGATATTAGGGGGTCTACCAACCAAGATTTCATAAGGGGTCTTGTCATGGTGTTTGTTTATCAAACATCTGTTCTGAGTGTAGCAGGCTGTGTTTACAGCTTCAACCCAATAAATTTCACTTATTTCAGTGTCAGCTAGCATCGTCCTTGCAGCTTCTTTAAGGGTTCTGTTTTTCCTTTCTGCAATACCATTTTGTTGAGGTGTTCTTACAGAGGAAAGTTGGTGTTGTATACCTTTGCAGGTACAAAACTCCCTTATGTACTGGTTGACAAACTCAAGATTACGGTCTGCTCGATTGCAGATACCTTGTCATTTTCATGACTTCAAGCTTTTTCAAAGAAGTTTGGTATCTCCACCCAGCGCCGATTTGTGTTTCAGAAAGACAACCCAAGTGAATCTTGAGAAGTCATCTACAACAACCAGACCATACTTCTTTCCTGCATAACTAGTTACAGATGATTCAAAACGATCCATATGTAGTAGTTGCAGTGGTCTAACACTAGAGTGTCTAGTTTTGGACTTGAAAGAGATTTTGGATTGTTTCCCATCCGACATGCGTAATGTATATCATCCTTTCCGAAAGACGCTTTGGGAAGGCCAACCACTAACTCTTTCTTGGCAAGTTTGTTCGAGTTTTGAAGTTCAAGTGACTCATTCTTTTGTGCCAAAACCAAAGGTTTTCCAGGTGACCAGATTGACTCACCATGAGACATTCTTCATTGTGGCAGATGCCCAATCGCAAACATATAGATCGCTTTCCGCCGAGCAACCAAGACTGCTCGCTTCATTGTCAATTAGTTTGCGATTTTGCTTTGTGAATTTTATAGTGAAACCTTTGTCCGCAAACCGGCTCATGCTAAATAGATTGTATTTCAAATCCTTAACATGTAATACGTCAGTGATTGTTAATGTTCCCAATTTGACGTTGCCAAATCCCAGAGAGGGAGTTAATTCTCCTCCAACAAGTCTGATATCTGGTCCTGTGTTGCAAGCTTTGTAATCGACCAGATTTGCTTTGTCTCCTGTCATGTGCTTTCCGCATCCACTATCAAACAACCATTGTGCTTTAGTCCAGGAAGCATTCTGCACATAACAGGGAACAGGAGATTAGGTTCTCAATTTGATTGGAACCATCAGACTAAACAATCTTCCAAAGAGGAATCCATTTTGAATGAATTTCCTTGGAACATTCTTTTGTCCGATAGGAACATAAGGAGGAATTGATTGAATGATTATCATTATTAAGAATTATTTTCCTTGGTGTGTTCCTAGGTGCTCCATTTGGTGCTTTCAGATACTGTCAGTTTCGAGTTTGCTTTTCAAAGAACTTAGCTTTCCTTGCCAGATTTCTTCTAGCCCTGGCATTCAGATTTTCAGTGGCTTGATTCAACTTCCACTTCTGATAATTGCTTTGAGCAATTCTAACCTTTAGCCATCATTCTTGCTCTTGTTTGTATTCATGAGCAAGTTGTTTCCCGATGCCTTTATAGCCAATACTGTTTCGAGCACTTGAAGCTATCTGAGATCTTTTCTCAGCAGCTTTGCTAGTCTCGTTGATCCAATTTCTTTCCGTAAAAGTGACATGAGAGAAATTGCCACTCGCAATTTTACCCTTTTGAGAGACATAGCATCGTGGTGTTTATACTTTTCATTTGTGTTTCTTTTCGTAGACGTGCCCATCGCTTTTATTTTGACTTGTTTTTCCCACAAAGGTTTAGTCAATCGCTTCCTTTGTCAACAATCTTCGCTTCGACCGATACTATAGATTGCATGGGAACCATCTTTGAGTACTTACAAATGTTCTTCTTTCCTCACTCTTATTGAGTGATAGAACACTATGTCCGTTATTCATTTCAAGTCCTTTCTTTTTCAAGGATCTCTTAAGTAAGATTGTACTTCAAGAAGAGTGTCACTAGATTTGGCATAAGATTGAAAAGATAATTCTTTCTTTTGAGTTCCTTGTTCTCGTAAAGAAGATCTTCATATTTCTTTCGTAATTCACCATTGCTTCTTTATGTGACTTTTAGCCTCGGATATCCGAGCTTTGAGAAATGCATTTTCAGATCCTTTTCTCGATATCTTAACTAATTGAGAATTTTCGTTGCAAGAGAATTCTTTTCTTCTTCAAGATTTTCGGCTCTAGATCGGATCATTAGAAATTCCTTTCATAGATGTCAAGATCTTTCCCGAGATTTTCTAGATCTTTTATTTCTTCTTCATCACTTTCATAAGTATAACAAGAAGTATGTGTTACCTCATCACCATAAGATGATTTCTATGTTAGAGATGTCTGACCGTCAATTTCAAAGAACTCCACACATTTCATTCTTCTTGAGGTCAAGTCGATTATATCATGAGTAACTCCACATAATTTCGTGATGGTAAGATTGAGTCATCTGAATTGTCATCTTCGTAACTGTTTCATAGTCTAGAGCATCCATTGAGTTTGGATTTTCTTTCTTTCTTGATTAATAAGGCTTTCGCTTCTTCAAGATTCTTCTATCTTTCTTGTCACCGTCCTTAGTTTGTCAAGGCGTGACAATCCTTCTTGAAGTGACCAGGTTTCAAAATAGAAGCAAATATCGCTTCCAATTTCTACTTCCTCAAGACATGATGCTTTCGAAATGGGCTTGTTTAGTGAGCTTTGCATATTTTGTCTCGGTGATAGTTTGAGCCTAGATGCTTTTTCACTTCTCTTTGGCTTTTCTTCTCTCAATTTCTCGATACATATTTGCTCATTTTCTTTGCAGCAAGAGAATCCTCAATTTCTTCCTTGCTTTTCTTCTTTTCAGAAGTTCCTTGAGCAACTAGAGCAATATTCTGCAACTTTTCAGTTGTTTGTTCTATTTGTGTTGTCTCATAATCAACCGTAGCAAGATGTGAGAAGAGTTCCACTAGAGTGATATTTGGCATACCTTGATTAAAATAAAAGAATTTAGTATGCTCCCAGTTGTGGTTAAGACTTCTGACAATAGTCTTAATCTTTTCTGACTGAGAGTATCTGTTGCTTTCCCCAAGTGCTGCCATATCACTCATGAGAGTGGTAAATCTTAAATCTAGTTCTTCCAGAGTTTCAGTGGGTCCTTGTTTGAAATTTTGAAATTTCAACTTGAGAACTTCGAACTTGTTTTCTTTGGTTTTCAGCCCGCATGATTTCTTCAATCAGTTGCCAGGCAATTTTCGCCGTTTTAGCACCCCACAGTTTACACTGTATGTGCTCAGGTGTAGATCTGATGATGATATTACAAGCTTGACCATCCAGACGATTTCTCTTGGCATCTTCCGATGTCCAGAGTTCTCTGCTTCGTTCAGAATAACTTGACTAGTAGATCTCCCACTTGTCGACGATCGCTTGTGAAGATCCTTCGCTTTGATCTCTGTCTCTACCATTAGAAACCTCCATGACTTGTTTAAGTTGTTGAATGACTATTGGGCCATTTTTTATTACTTCGATCATTTCGTCACTTATGGCTTCAAGGTGGAGAATCATGTTATTTTTCCATTTCTCGTAGTTCTCTGGTTTGAGAACGGGTGCATCACTCAGAGACATTCATGCACACTTAACACACAAATTAAATAGTCCTCGTAAATGGACAAAGTTCCTTCACCTATCTGGGGATCTAGGTTCAGTGCAGAAGGCTTGTGAACCTCCTGCTCTGATACCACTTGTTGGTCCAGATAACGGAAAAGTAAAAGACTAGAGGGGGGGGGGGGGGGTGAATAGTCTTTTAAAACTTTTGTCGATAAAAACTATTTCTCAGATATCTGTGTAGATATCCGATACTTAGATTCAGAGCGCGGAAGACTTAAGATAGATAAGTGCAGAAATAGTTAAAGTGTGTGTGTGTGTTGGTGAAAAGTAAGTACAGAGAAGTAAATAACACAGCAAGAATAGTGGTATCTGGAGGTGGCGTAATCCTCCAACTAATCCACTTCGGTCTTCCAAAGACCTAGAATTCACTAGAATAGATAATTGAGGTCACCTTACAAAAATCCTATTCTAAGATTCCTTAAACAAATGGTTCCCAACCAAATGTTCCCCCTGAGTTGTTCCCCGGCTTTCACAGCCAAGTACTTCCTGCATCGTAAACCTTTTGAGCTATTCCCAGCTTCCCAAGCTAAGTACTTCGTGCTCAATAACCTTGAGTTATTCCTTAGTTTCTCAAACTAAGTACTTCCTGCATCCACGCCAAATGATGGTGTTGTTTTGGTTTGAGTCGATGAGCTTCTTTAATAACTTTTCGCTTAATCGATAGCTCGTGAATCAAGTATACTTAATACACTTTTCAATGTATGGTATCTTGTTCTTTTATCGACCCAAGTCTTAGATAAATGTTCAAGAGAATGAATCTTTATACTTGATCTTTCAATTCAACTCTTTCAGATAGCGTTGCTTGTTTAGGATCGTGACACTTAGAACTTTAGTGCTACTTAAGATCGTGAGCTTTGGTCGCAATGTAAAGCTTTGAGGATAAGTAGTTTGCTTGAGAGAATATGTTGTTCAATGTGTTTATGGAGTTCAAGGTGTCTTCTCAAGTAGTCTAAGTATTGATATTTATAGATGAATTTGAATGCCGTTGAATAGTATCCGCAGTTTAAATCAAATTCAAACTATTGATATCTGGTATAGTAATCGCGAGAGGGTTTGTCTTCTTCTTCGAAGGTACCGTTGCTTTTATTCGACATCTCCGTCCGTGCATTAAATGCATCAGATGCATTTTTTGTCCTGAGTTAACGGAACTATGCTCAGTATCAGAGACTAGTATTATCTGATTCTTTGCACGCCCTTATCTTTAATCTTCAGATACCACTTTATTGAAACAACTTTGTTGCAATATATTTCTTTTCGTAAATGGTTAAGGCTCAAGGTATCTGAGAGTAGATATCTGTGGGCACTTTCCTGGTTTTCAGAAAACCTTCTAGTTCTCAGATATCTCTTGTGACACAGCTTGTTTAAAACTATTCGTGTCTTCAAGATATCTAACCAAGGTATCTGCAAAACTATTTCAGTAATCTTGTGCAGTTTCTTCAAATCTTCAATGTCGTTGAACTTGTTCTGCTTGGATGTCTTCTTCTTGGTCTTCTCTTCATAAAATAAAAATTACATTTTGAAACCTAACATCCTATACAAGATTAGTTAGACTATCATACTTAGTGGGTTTCCTCTTTTACAATGTTCAAGTGAACCAAGAGTACTAATCACCTTTCTGAGACTAAGATAAGTCATCATGTTGCTGATCAAAATCTAAACAGATATTTCTAACAAAATATCTAACAAATTTCCTAACACTGGAACAGGCAGAAGAGCAAGACTTGCGGTGGAACCCTATGAATCCTTCTACTTAACTGAAGATCAATACAAGGGTGACATCAGATATCTGAAGATCATTTACGAATACTTCAAGCTATCAGATATCAGAATCGAGCATGCCTGAAAGTGGGGAAAGTATCTGTGGGACAAGCATTTTTGTCAAGAGAAATCCCACCAAAACCTACAAGGAAGTCTGTGGATTTGCCAGAAACACAGAGATGATTGTCAGAACTCTTCTCTATGACTATTCTGATGATATCAAAAGGTTTGGTGATAGGAAATTTGCAGACTGATCCATGGAGCTGTTTTGAAGACTTGAAGATTTTTGAAGACTTGAAGACTTGTCATTTAGAATGTTCACTTGGAGCTTGGTAACTCCTGTTGTTCTATTTGACTAAGTAGTTTCTGTGATTTTTGCTGATTGATCTTTTCTGTTAAATCTTGAAAAAGTTATCTGTAAGCTTTCTCTGTATCATATCTGATGAACTTACTCTCAGATATCATTTTATATATAAGATAACTTGTCAGATTTGTGATTTGGTTGATGTTTACTTTCTGCACTTAATTATATGAATTAAAAGATCATAAGAAATGATTAAGTGGTGGATTGTTTCCTCATCCAGATTTGTAATAGGTCAGATAGTCATTGTTGACTGATCAAAATGGGGAAAATTTGTTAGGAATATCTGTTTAGATTTTGATCAGCAACCTAATGACTTATCTTAGCTCAGAAAGGTGATTAGTACTCTTAGTTCACTTGAACACTGTAAAAGAGGAAACTCACTAAGTATGATAGTCTAGCAAATCTTGTATAGGATGTTAGGTCTCGAAATGTAATTTTTATTTTCTGAAGAAGACCAAGAAGAAGGCATCCAGCAGGAAAAGTTCAACGGATTTGAAGATTTGAAGGCATAATATTGTCAAGACAAGGGTTTTTCAGATACCTATGTCCAGATATCTTGAAGAAACAAGTGTTTCGAAACACACGTGTTACAAAAGATATCTGAGAATAAAAGGTTTCTGAGACAAGGAAAGTGCTCACAGATATCTACACTCAGATACCTTGGACATAAAAATATGCTTCTGAAAAAGAAACATATTATAAAGTTATTTAAACAAGTGGTATCTGGAGCTATGATGATCTCTGGAAAAGAACGTCCAAAGCCTCAGAAAGCTTGCATAGTTCCGTTGGCACTACAGGACAAAGTATAGTACAGTGCATTAAATGCGCAGACATAAATGTTTGAACAAAAGCTGTAGCTTCTGAAGAAGAAGACAAACCTGCTACAGTACTATACTCAGATATCAATAGTTTGAATTTGATTTAAGCCTAACGGATATTATTCAAACGGCACTCAAAATTCATCTATAAATATCAACACTTAGACTGCTTGAGAACACACACTGAACACTTTAGATCACTGAACTTATACTAAATACTCACACAAGCTCTCTCAAGCAAACTACTTACTTTCAAGCTTTCTGTTGTGACCAAAGCTCTTGGTTCTAAGTAGCACAAAAGTTCTAAGTGTCCTGATCCTTAACGAGCATTGTTATCTGTGAAGGAGTTGAACTAAGATTTCATATCTGAGATTCATTCTCTGGAACACTTACAATAGACTTGTCAAGAGAGAACAAGATACCATACATTGAAAAGTGTATTAAGTATACTTGATTCATAGAGCTATCTGAATAATGAATAAGTTATTTAAGCTCACCGACAAACAAACGTAAAACCAAAGACCTTAAACGGCGTGGAGTACAGGAAGTACTTAGTTTGGGAAACTAAGGAATAACTCCAAGGTTATTGAGCACAGGAAGTACTTAGTTTGGGAAACTAAGGAACAGCTCAAAAAGATTTCTGAGTACAGGAAGTACTTGGCTGTGAAAGCCGGGGAATAACTCAGGGGGAACACTTGGTTGGGAACCTAGTGTATTTAGGAATCAAGAAAAAATATCTGTAAGGTTACCTCATTTATCTTAGTGGATTCTAGCTATGAGAAAGACCGAAGTGGATTAGTTGAAGGATTACGCCACCTTCAAATACCACTATAAAAAGACTTGTGTTATTTACTCTCTGCAGCTTATTACTTGTTTTACTTATATTGCAAAGTACTTACACTTATCTTGCTGAATACGTGCACTTATCTTAGAAAAGTCTTCCGCTCTCTGAAATTAAGTATCAGATATATTCACAGATATCTGAGAAACTGTGTTTATCGACAAAAGTTTTAAAAGACTATTTACCCCCCTCTCTAGTCGTTTACTTTGCCGTTATCTGGACCAACAGATTCTTCTACTGCCATAGCCCTGATAAGAAAGAATTCTAGCATCTGCAACTGGAAACTGAGTATCACTCTGGCTAAATTAGCGTCTCTATCCTTGATTTCCCCTACACACTTCTCTCATGTGTACATGGAGGGGAATCAGATAGCAGATTTTTTGGCAAATATCTGTCTACAGAAAAAGGATCAAGAGATTATTTCTCCACTTTCTAGCTCTATTTCTCTCAGGCAAAAGCTTTATCAAGATAAAAGTGGAGCTCCGTTTTTTAGGACTTTTTTCAGATAATGTTTTCTGTGCTGATTTTGCAGTGCTCTAATACTAAGTTGGCTATAGGTGTACCTTGTAATAAGGGTGTACTGGTGAAGGTTTTTGACCTTAAGTGGAGAAGCTGGCACTTATATGATTTTACTTGCTATTGGACCTTTTTATTTGTTGCATGTTTACGACTTTGCCGTGGAGTTGCTCATCTGACCTGGTCTCAGCTGGTTCCTGGGCTGAGTTCTGTACATAGTAGGATGATTTATTCTAGATTTTTGACTGGAAATGTAGCAGGAGAAGTGATGTTCCACTGTGATAGGGAAACAATGATCATTTTGATCTTGAGGACCCCCTATTCTCATGAACGACCTGCGGTTAGATGTGAGCTCTTAGCTTTGCTTCACCCTCTATATTTCATGCTTTTTTTATTTCTGGAATAGATCATCCATCTGTGTGCATTTCACTCAGCTGCTTGTGTGGAAGACTCCTGGAGATTTATTTCTAACTACTAACTGGCTATGTGTATTCTGGTCCTGGTGCAGGAGAACTCTCTACATTTTGTCCCTGTGCATTTTTGTCTTACTCAGTCTGGGTTGTTTGTGTCTGTTGTCTTGCGATCTGGAGAAGGTTTGGTAAATATCTGGGTGTCATGTTGTCTGAAATTTCGTCCTGTTATGCTCGTTGTCTGGGTCTCTTGGGGCGCTATCTTGCTCTCCCTTTGGACCTCTGCGCATAGAAGACAACTGCCTATTTTCTGGGTGGTTTTTGTCAAAGATCGACTTTGGGCTGATAGGAAAAGTGTCTGTTTGCAGTTTTTTCATTGTAGCTTGTGCTTCGAGCTGTTTGGTTTGGAATATTCTTAGGATTTGGCAGCAGTATTTGGTTATTCGCACCTCTCTTGTCTGGGTGTTAGCCTTCTTGGCTTTGGTCTGTAATATTTTAGACTGGCTCTTTGAGCCTCCGTAACTTTTATATTGATTTGGCTAATAATATTGCATTTTTAGTTGCCTATAAGGAACATCACCTGAGGCATTCTTGCATGTTAAGGGAATCTCCTCCTTTTAGGTCTTGATCCAGGATTCATCCGCGTCCCCTCACTCTTGGCTAGATCTTGATCTAGATATACTAGACGATGGGGGAGGTCAAGATTACAACTGAATCTCAATATTGTTAATCCTCTTTATATTAAAAAAAAAAGTATTATACATTGCAACATAAAATAAAATTGATATAAATATACAATATTTAAAGCTATATAAGCCATCCCCAATCACAATATGAAACCTTTTGTTTTAAGTATGAGACACCTTGGTTTTCATCTATGCAGGATGCATCCATAGAAGGAAGCTTTGTTTTAAACATCATGCACCTTTGTCTCACTATCTTACGGTGTTTAAGTGTGTTGTACAGTGCAACACAAAATGTACATGACACAACATTTAAATCACCAGCACATCATTCAGTAAAATTATTTCCTAATCATTGTACCGCCAATTAAAACTAGTGCAAGTGGATTTATATTTTAGTATAAATAGGATAGACTCATTTGATTTATGTGGTCTTTCTTATAGCACTGTGGAAAATATTCAGACATGAATAGAATGAATAGAAGTATTTGTTGTGCTAGATATATATCCATCACACTGACATTGTCATTATTGACACAAAAATTAATACCTTGTAAATTGCACGTTTGGAGTGGTTTATTCTAATCATTAATAGAAAAATATTTTCTTTTAAACGGAGTCATACATAGCACGCCGAATTCCATGGACAAAGAATAATCGTTTGTAACCGAGTGACAAACTGAGACACCCCGTACTCAAGAGGTCACGGATTCAATCCCCGAAATGGGTGATTTATTTCTCCGTATGAAGAATGATTAATGATTTATGATAAAATTTGTCCAAGACTATGTATTGTAATTGTAATATTGTATCTCTAAATAAGAATTCCATGGACAAAAATATTAAAGGAAAATTACATATAACACCCCTACAATATAGCCTCTTGTCACTTTAGTCCCTTCAATTCAAACAATTACAAATACATCCATTTTTTACTCATGAAAAAAATCTAATTACAGATTAGCCCAGTAGTCAACGGAAGTGATGATGTGTCATGTGATTTTGCTGATGTGGAGGATAGAGTTTGCATTATTAACAAAAATGCCATCCACTCTTTTGATTTTTGACTTTCTTAAATGGTTTGTTTTCCTTTTCTTTTCTTTCTGCTTTTCTTTTTCCTCCATTTATTGGCGCAAGTGGCAGTCGGGTTTATCTGTAATTAACTAACACAATTTTAGGGACATGTATGTAATTGATTTGAACAAATTTTAGAAGGTTAGTTAGTTACACCACGTGAGTATCACGTGTGGACCATACTGTAATTAACTATCTATATTACAGGGACTAATATGTAATTGAGTTGCATTTAAAATAAAAATAGTCGTTAATGTTATCGTTTTTATGAATGTTTTGCTATAAAACCTCCATTTTAACACTTTTACTCACTTGTTTTCATCTCCAATTGCACACACTTTCTCGAAATGCAATCAAGTAGATCTTTCACTAGTACTAGGGTCACTGATGGTGGAAATTCTAGAATATGTCGACAGTTTGACTGTGTTAGGAGGATGGTGATAACCCGTTCCACTTCAAGAAAAAATCCAGGAAGGTTCTACCACCGTTGCAGTATACATGGTTGGTTTAGTTGGTGGACACCAAGTGAAGAGTAAGCCTACGTGTTGGAGCAAAATTTGGAAGAAGAAAGGGTGGAGCAAGCTAGAAGAAAGAGTGCAAGATCCTACATGTGACTTGGACAACTAATTAATCTTAACCTAATGTTGTTGGAAGTATATATGTTTTGTTTGATAATGAAATGTATCTTCTAGGGCAGTGTTATTTGATCTTCTAGTGTAGTAGTCTAACAAAAAACCAAAATTGAATTGTAATATGTATGCAAAAAATTTTCATAAATGAATTAACGGTAGTAGGAACCTACAATTGCATCAAATGATATCATAACCAAATAGCCATAACATAAATAATAATCAGCATGATCCATTACATTCAAACGTAACCATAAACATAACCATAATTCAATATAGCGTAACCCTCTTGTGCACCATTAATCATCATAACAACTACACTATCAAATGCACTATCATGCAAAAAGATATGTTTATGACAAAAGGAATGTGAAACAAACTGAAATTCAGAATTCAGGAGTCATATTCTGATTGGATGGCCCTTCATTTGCATTTATCTTTCTTTTATTAGTTGTTCTTCTAGGGTTTGTTCCCTACAATATTGAATCAAAATTAACATACAAACTATCATTTGTGCAAAACAGACTAAACATAGAGATGGTTGACCCTTGTACTAGAGAAAGAACTACTTGATTGCATTTTGAGCAAGTGTATGCAATATGAGATGAAAACAAATGAGTAGAAGGGTTAAAATGGAGGTTTTATAGCCAAACATTCATAAAAAAACAAACACAATAACAATTACTTTTTATTTTTTATTTTTTTTCAATTCAATTACAGATTAGTTCCTGTAATATATACAGACAATTACCACTACAAGAATTCTGTTATGGATCGCTCATTTTAGCGACGGATAGGGTGTTATATCCGTCGCTATGACTTTTAAAAAAATAAAAAAGGAAAATAGAAATTTAACGACGGATAGATTATCCGTCGTTAAAAGTAATAAAAAAATAGAAAACATTAAACGGATAAGCTATCCGTCGCTAACTGTTATAATAACGAGACAGAGACGACCATTTTTCCATTTTCATTCTGCTTCACTTCTTCTCCTCTTCTTCACCATTTTCGGCCCTTCTCCAAGTCCGACCAAAACTCAACCATTCCGGCCAATCTTGGACTCTTTTCGCAGCTCATTCAACAAGGAACTCGGGTGGCCCTTCAATTTCATCCTTCTTCGGCTATTTTTCCCGTAATTGAAGGTATTAGTCTAAAACCCTTGCTTTTCTAAATTTGGAATTTTTGCTAATTTCGATCAATTGTATGTTTTTAAACTCATCTACTAGCTAGTATAGCTTATACTCCCTCAATTCCACTAAAATCTTTCCATTTTTGGCGTTCCATTAAAAACTTTCTATTTCCTTTTATGGAAACCCACTATCTCCATTATTAATATTTTAATCCCTCTCTTTCATACTTTATCAATTCTCTTTCTTACTTTTTACCATATACTTATTACTTTATCTATATAAACCCATTTTTTACTCAAACTTCTTAAAAGTTGTGCAAAAAAAAAAAATGGAAAGAGATTTATGGAACGGAGGGAGTATTAAGTAGTGGGTTAAGCTTGAGGTCGTACAATTGATTGATTATTTATTGTGAAATTGATTTGTTAGTATGATGTTTGTAAGTATGTATGGTATTTAGTTTGATGTTTTCGTATATGTATAAGGATTAGTGGTGTTGATACGAAAATATGTCCAATCCATCATAGGCGCCTTTGGAACGAATCCTAAGGCGTCCCAAGTTGTCTGAGTCCGGGACCTTACAGTCCGACCCGCAGGTTCGACCCGAAGCCCCCGGCGAGTCCGACCGCCCAGGTTTAAAGGGACAGGAGGAACCAAAGGATAGTAGATCCGACCCTGCCAATGGTCCGTAACCATGGGTCCGACCCGGACACCCGTCCGGACTAAACACAACAACCTCACAATAAGTAACCTAGTGAACTGGCACTAGAGAGTAAGGAGGTTCGAGGCACGAGGTCCGAATGAAAGGTACTCGATAGACTAAGAAGAATATCTTATGAGCAACCTGGTATGGTCCGGGCCAAGCATCCGAACCTGCCCCTTCGGACCTTAACCCGCAGCAGACTACATCAAAGCCTCTAAAACTCTCACATTAATGACTAAACTACCCTTGAAAGCCCAAAGTGGAATGGGGCAAGTGTCATTAATGGGCCATGGGCCTATTGAAGCCTTGGTGGCTCAATCCAGGCCATACACTTGGCACGACCTGGTGGAACCCTCCCAATTGGGGAAAAATCTATATATAGGGCATACACTCCCATGATAATGGTAAGCAATAATCATTTCCGAACCATGACTATTATACAGAGTAGATCTTCAGTCACTCTTGAGTAAAGTCTCAAACCGGTTTGACACTTAGCAAACCGGGTCCTAACCCCCCCCCCCCCCTCCAAGTTACTTGTGCAGGTTCTTACTAAGCTTAGGATCTCAGGCTCTCACACGTTCTCTCTTACGCAGTACGGAGCTTCTTACTTAAGGATATCTTGGCCATTACCTGTTGGGTAGAATAATCTCTAAGTGGTTGGGGGACTTCTACCCTCAACATTTTGGCGCCGTCTGTGTGAATCTTTATAAAAAGTTCCGTTCTCTTCAGTAATGGCAAGAACAAGAAGGTCAGTAAGAACCAACGCTACTGCGATTGGCATGCCCGCCCCAAGGCAAAGAGGTAGACCTCCCACTCGGAGGGGAAGGGTGGCGAGAACCTCTTCAAGAAACACAATGGATTGCCCGAGTGATGGCCACACCGCTAGCCTCTCTTCAGAGGAGGAAAGAGCCGTTGATCCACCAATAAGGACCCAGGTGCTCGGGGTTGAAGGACAAGTTCCTCCGCCAGGAACACATGGTCCTCCCCCGGGAAGAAACTTCACCCTTCCAAATGGGCAGATCATTCGTCCAAGTGAGTTTGGAATGAGTGAGAATCAGTTTGGCCTCTTACTCACCACCATTCAAGGGTGCTTTGGATCGAACAACCTTCAACCTCCTCAACCTCCTCCCCTTAGCAATTCCGAGACAAGTCGAACCCGTGCAATCAAGGAATGAACATCGCCTAATCCAACAAAGGTTAGGAGAACCACTTCAACCGGAGGACCTAAGGAACCTTCTCAATGGAGGGCCGCTTCTCACGAGCAATGGGAGAAGTCCGTAATGCCACGAGCAGATGAAGTCTGGAACTAGCCGTGGGGCTCTACAAAGATGCGCCAAGAGACCACGTGGCGAAAGCATCTTGATAGTCCTCATTGATGATCTTCCTCCGGATGTGGCTATCAACCCAAGGATCAAGTAGAAGCTAACCTTGAAAGCAGATTTATGTCCAACAAAAGGCCTTGGAAACTCAAATCGCCACTTTGAGCAAGATGATGAAGGCACATGAGAAGGTGACTCTTAGAGCTCCTAATCCTCTATGTGATGAGATAAGGAGGGAAAGGAAGCGCCCTGACTCCACTATCCCAACTCTCGAATACTATTATGGGGATACTTGTCCTGTGGGGCACCTTACTAGATACGAAAGTAAGATGGAGACCAACGGCCTGAATGACAACATGAAAGCTCTCAACTTCTCCACTACACTCTTTGGGGAGGCAATGGATTGGTGGACCTCTTTGCCCAATGGCTCCATCAAATCCTATGCAGATATCGCTTCCCTCTTCCTGAAAAGGTTTGAGAAAGTAAAGAAGAGAAAGAGATCGGTCGAGCACTTGGCAGGAGTAATCCAGAAAGAGCACGAGGACCTTAGGACCTTCCTTGACCATTTCAATGCCGAAGTGCGCCAAGTAGAGCCTCACAGCATCAAAGGACGGGTCCGACACCTGTACGCTAACACTTACAACTATGATCTCAGGAGTTTCCAACGAGGAAATCACAACTGAAAAGTACTTGGAAGATATCTGCGAAGGAGTCTTGTATGGAGAAGAGTACAGGAGGAATTTCCCAATAAGAGTCGGGGCCAGGAAGGGAAAAGAGCAAGTAAGACAAGAACCTCTTCCCCGTCCAGGAAAGTTTGAACAAAAAAAGGAACTTAGAGACAAAAGGGAGTTCCAGAGGGAGAGAACACCATCAAGAAGATACTCCGAGTATACTCGCCTCAATAGACCAAGATCCGACATCTTGTCCTCTATTGTTGAGAAAAACTTAGATATACAATGCCAAAACCTAAAAGGAGCAACAAGAAGAACAAAGCTTGAAAAGGAATACTGTATGTTTCATAAGCACAAAGGTCATTCGACTGAGGATTGTGTCCAGCTGAAAACAGAAATAGAAAGGTTGGTAAGGAGTGGTAAATTAAAAGAACCAGTATATGAGGAGGAACCCTCCAGGCACCAGAAGAATGAACAAAGAAGGGAGGAGCGTGGTTCGGAACCTCCGACAGGATCCTTACCGCCACCTCCAGCAGAAATCCCACCCCACCATACCCAAAGATACTGTGGGTATCATGAAGATATGGAAATGGAAAACCTCCCCTATAGCGGGGTTATCAATGCCATTGCAGGAGGTCCAACTGGAGGAGATAGCCGGAACGCAAGGGAAAGAACCGTGCAACATTTGAGAAACAATGACAGAACCTATGCTCCACCGGTTCTAAAAGGAACGAACGCCATCACTTTTGATGACAGTGAGATACCCCCACCAACGTCTGGTGGAGGAGACCTTAAAGATCCTGACGTACCTTTGGTCATTTCTCTAGTCATCGCCACTTACAAAGTCAACAAGGTACTTGTTGATACAGGGAGTTCCCCCAATGTAATATCTAGGAGAACTGTGGAACAGATGCGCCTGGGCAACGTTCAGTATGGGCGAGTACAAACCTCTTTGGTAGGATTCGGGGGCTCTATAGTGCGTCCCATTGGAAGTATATCATTACAAGTCTCTATGGGCGCCTTCCCTACAAGGGTGACTGAGACGATCCTCTTTGTGGTGGTCGACAACACATTCGATTATAACGTGATCCTGAGTCGCCCGGGACTTAACCAATTCAGGGTAGTCGTGTCTCCCCTACACAACAGGGTAAAGTTCCCAACCCCGAACGGTGTGGGTGAAGAAGTGGGCAATGTTAGAGAAGCCTAGGAATGCTACATCATGTCGACGAAAGGAGCCACAGTACCCGTTCTTTCGGTCATTAAGAGACCCAGGAGCCCTCCTCCTGTGGCTCTTACCCCATTAGAGGAAGAAATTGGTGTTGGTTCGCTCAAGGAAAAGTTCCCCAAGACTGCCAGGATAGAGCCCCATGAAGCCCTGAAAGAGGTTCAGTTGATTGAGGGGGATTCGGAAAAGGTAACTCGGATCGGAACAGAGATGAGCACGGAAGTAGAGATGAAGCTCATCACATGCCTTCAAGACAATCACGATATCTTTGCCTGGAGCACCGATGACCTCAAGGGAATAGACCCAAGGATCGCAGTTCACCGCCTGAACATGGATCCAACGGTAAAACATATCCGACAAAAGTGGAAGGATTTTGGGCCTGTTGAAGATGCTATCATAGCAGGAGAAGTGGACAAATTGATGAAAGCAGGACACATCGAGGAAGTCAGGTATTCTGACTGGGTCTGTAACGTAGTCCTTGTTGAAAAAGCTCCAGGGAAGTGGAGAATGTGCAATGACTTCACTAGGCTTAACAAGTTTTGCCCAAAGGATCCTTATCCATTACCTCGCATAGACCAGCTAGTTGACTCCACCGCGGGATGCACTCCTAAGCTTCATGGACGCCTATCAAGGCTTTTCCCAAATCAGGATGGCCCAGGAAGACGTCAAGAAGACGGCCTTCTTTGCGGCAGGAGGGGTCTACTGCTTCAAGGTCATGCCATTTGGCCTCAAGAACACAGGCGCTACATTTCAGCGACTGGTGAATAAGATGTTCAAAGAGGAGTTGGGCAAAACCATGGAAGTTTACGTGGATGACATGCTAGTAAAAAGCAAGACCGAAGAGCAACACATCAAGCATCTCAACAAGTGATTTTCCATCCTTAGGAAATATGGAATGAAGTTGAACCCAGAGAAGTGTACATTTGGTGTAAAAGGAGGAAAGTTCCTCGGCTACATGGTCACAGAGAAAGGTATCAACGCCAATCCAGAGAAGATAAAGGCAATCTTAGACTTACCCCAACCAACGACAATCAATGAGGTGCAAAAGCTCTTGGGAAGAGTGATGGCCCTGAGCCGTTTCATTTCCAAGTCCGCCGAGAAAAACTTACCTTTCTTCAAAATTCTAAGGAAATGAGACAAGTTCAAGTGGACAAAGGAGTGCGAAGAAGCCTTGGATAACTTAAAAAGCTACCTCCTCTCGCCACCTCTCTTGTCCAAACCGGTAGAAGGTGAACCTCTCTACCTCTACCTAGCTACTACTGATGAAGCCATGAGTTCTGTATTGGTGCGGATAGAAGGAAATGACCACTTGCCGATCTATTACTTGAGCAAGGCCCTCGTGGGTTCCGAGGTCAGATATGTCAAAATCGAGAAGCTCGCCTTCGCACTGGTCTACACTGCCCGGCGACTGAAGCCTTACTTCAAATCTCATCGGATCGTAGTCCTCACCAATGAACCACTCAAACATGTCCTAGGCAAACCAGATCAATCAGGACGCTTATCCAGATGAGCGATCGAGCTAAGTGAATATGATATCGGGTACCAAGCCCCATCTGCTAAAAAGGCTCAAGTCCTTGCTGACTTCCTGGTAGATTACCCAGAGGAAACGGAAGAAGGAACTGAAAGTCCACAGGAGGACGTGAGCTACGTCATGCTCACTCAAGCGAAGGATACCCCAGAAGGAGAAAGGGCAAAAGAGAATCAGTCTGAAGAGATGCTCAAGAGTAACGTTCAACTCTGGTCAGGACATCAGGAACTTATGGATGACTCCCTGAAGGTGAGACATATGTTCCTCCTAGACGAAGTAACCAACACTTCGACACCTGCATCTTCCGAAAAGAAGCAGGAAGAAAGAAAAGTGCCTACTATTGAATCAGAAAGCAAACTTGAGAACAAGGAATGTTGGATGTTACAAGTGGATGGATCCACTACCGGACGAGTAGTAGGAATAGGAATCTTTCTTGAAAGCCCTGAAGGAGCCAAGCTGGAATACGCCATCACCCTCAACTTTAAAGTAACAAACAACGAGGCCGAGTATGAGGCACTGCTCACCGGCTTGAGGATGGCAAAAGCTCTTCAAGTGAAAAAAATCAAAGCTTATACAGACTCCCAGCTCGTAAAATCCCAGTTTTCTGGGTCTTTTGCTGCTAAAGGACCCAACATGATCAAATACTTAGAACTTCTCAAGAAAGAGGTGGAGCACTTTGAAGTATTCACTCTTGAGCAATTTCACAGGGAATGGAACGAAAAGGCCGACGCCCTTTCCAAGTATGCCTCGGCCTTAGGAGCTCTAAATACAAGGAGTGTCATCCGGATGACTCTCATGGACTCCTCCCTGGCAAATCTTAATGGACAAGTCTTCCTCTTGAGTGCTGAAAGGAGTTGGATGACTGACATATTTTACTATCTCAAGGATGGCTCTCTACGTTCAGATCCTAGAGAAGCGATGAGGATCCTGTGCCGAGCCAACAGATACTTCATCCTGGGGGAGGATCTTTACAAGAGATCTTTCACCAGCACTCACATGAGATGCCTTGGTCCCCGGAGGCGAAGACTGTGATGGAGGAAATCCATGCAGGAAGTTGCGGAAGTCACTCCGGAGGACGGACTGTAGCGCAGAAAATTATAAGGCAAGGATACTATTGGCCCACGATCGATAAAGACGCCCACAGCTTTGCCCGTGCTTGTGAAGATTGCCAGTACTACGCCAACATACCCCATCACCTGACCAACCCTATGATTCCGTCAATCATAGCATGCCCATTTGATCAATGGGGCATAGACATAGTTGGTCCCTTTGCACGCGGAACTCATCAGAAGAAGTTCCTGATCGTGGCGGTGGAATATTTCACTAAGTGGGTTGAGGCAGAAGCAGTTTCGACCATCACTGAAAGCAGAGTATGGACGTTCATCTGGAAGAACATCATCTATCGCTTCGGACTCCCGAGGGTCCTAGTCTCGGACAACGGGGCTCAGTTCTCCGGGGCAAGACTGAAAGAGTGGCCACAGTCTTTCAAAATAGAACAACGCTTCACTTCTGTTGGCTACCCCCAAGCCAATGGTCAAGTAGAAGCCACCAACAAGACCATCGTCGAGAGTTTGGAGAAAAGGTTGAGGACTTCCCAAGACATTTGGGCAGATGATCTCGACGCAGTCCTTTGGGCACACAGGACGACGACTCGGACTTCCACACAGGAGACGCCCTTCTCCCTTGTCTACGGATCCGAGGCGGTCATCCCCTCGAAAGTAGCAGTGAAAACCCAAAGGATCCAGCAATACAACCCGGCTTAGAATGAAGTCGCAAGCATCTATGACCTTGAGCTCCTTGAGAACAAACGGAGTGAGGCACTAGCTAGCATCCTTCGATACCAAGCCATGACTGCTCGAGCCTACAACGAGAGTGTCTTTCCCAAAGACATACAAGTCGGAGACTTAGTCCTTAGAAGAGCTGACATCTTGAGCAATGTTGGTAAACTCAAGCCCATGTGGGAAGGACCCTACAAGGTCATTAGTGCTAGGATCAATGGAAGTTTCGAACTCGAAGATGATCAAGGGAGAGCCCTAAGGAGAACATGGAATGCTAGGAATTTGCAAAAGTTCTACTTCTAGAGTTGCTTCTCTAAAGCATACTACGTAAGTTGCTGTTTTCTCTCGTTTTTCTTTTCCTGGCCTCGAAGCCCCCAGTTGTACTTGAATTTCTGTCAAATCAATACAAATTTTTTGCAATAGATGCGTTATATTCAAATAAACACATCGCCTCAGACCCTTTTCATAGAGAACCGAAGAAGATAACAAGCAACTAGTTCGAAGTAAACAATTATAACAAGGAGAGACATTGAGACACCCAGAATAGAAATTTTATTCCTCAAAATATGAACTACGGCACAATAGTACATTTCATTCTTTACAAATAGTCATTGATGGAAAATTTCGTGTCCGAAGCGGACCGAATATCTCCATCTCGAGTTTGAGCTTTCGGACAAAACAGGAACAGCACGAACCAATGGATCTCCAAATAATGAGTCCCTACTTCCACACAAAGGACAAGTTGAATCCGAACCGGATAACTCTGGTATGGCAAGGCAGCTCCATGGTCCTCTCAAACGATCCGCATTTTCCACCACAACCACTTTCTGGTTCGCACCCTCGGGCACCACAAGAAAATGGTAAATAGTGGAAGGAGCAAATAGCCCGAGAATTCGACTCTCCATGCCAACAAGTCTTCCATAATCCTTGGGAACGGCGAGCTAGTCCACTCCCCCGGGCTCAAAAGGTTGATACACTACAGCCCCGGAGAGAGAAGACTAGCACGCTGATCCGAGAACTATGTCCGAAACTTATATACTGGAAGGAGCAAATATCCCGAAAAATTAACTCTCCGAAGTAAGAGGCGTGTAATCCCTAGAACCAGCAACCTAGCCTGCTTCCCCGGGGCTAAAATTCTTAATGCACGCTACAGCCCCGAAGAAAGAAGGTTAGCCCGGCGATCCGGGGAGTACTAGGGATAGTGAATGACGGAACAACCGAAGTCACCAGTGTTTAGGAATCCTCGGAACCAGCGAGCTAATCCGCTTCCCCGGGGCTGAAGTTGACGATATACGTTACAGCCCCGCAGAAAGAAGATTGGCACGGCGATCCGAGAAGGGTTCCTTCCAAGAAGCTGATATCTGTTACCTTCCACATAGTCCGACTCGATGGCATCTTCGAACGCCCGAAGGAACCACCGAGACGAATCAAATGGGAACGGCGGAATCAACCTACTTGTTAAGACGCCCGGACACCAGGATCCGAATCAACCATTACTATAAAAGGGATGGAATGATCTGACGAAAAGCCGTACAATCCAGGGGTATATATAGAAGTGGCGAGCCAATTACCATGCGACACGTGGTGTGTAACAGCTGGCGATGGGCTTGGACCTGGAGTTGAGCCCAACAATTGGGCCGCTATTGGGCCAACCCGGAGTCTTTTCACATTTTTCGGCCTTATTGGGAGAATTATTTTGAACTGTTATCGGCTCGGTTCCCTCAGCCCGAGGCGCTAAACGTGGTCCGTAGCACCCACTCAACTTTTTTAGTGAGAACGTCTCCTTTTTTACCACCCTTCCATAAGTAAAAAACGACTCGTTATAGTATACCGCGTCGATACGAATCAAGAAAGACTTATGACATCCGAAACATTCCTGCTTGTTACAAATTTGAGTGAACCAATCTTCTCGGGGCGATTAACATTTGGAGCTACGACTCGGACGAACCCCTTGTCCGACCGAGCCATGAGTCGACCAATTGAGAATTGTATTATTGTTGGGAAAATTTGGTCTCGAGGATTCGGATCTATTACCCGAACCAACAAAACACACAACACTCAACGCAATGAGAAGCATGCATTCGAAAAGAAAATAACACAAGCAGATGATAAGAGTTGGTCCGAGCCATCAACGAACCCGAACCATTGCCATGAATATCGAATCAACTACGTATATTTGACAAAAATTATCTATACAGAACAGGGACAACAAAAAAAACAACATAGTTTTAAGGTCCGAAGACCAGAGTTACAGGATTCCGGGGCATACCCCGTCTTCACCTCCCCTGACGACCTGACGAGCCAGCTTGCGTGCCAGAAGGACCTGCGGTCTCTTTTTCAGGAGACTCTTGGGCATCCGACGCCATTCTCTCTTGGGCCTCCTACGCCAACCTTCTTTCCCTTCGGGCCCTTAATTCCTTCAGGAAAGAAGGACATTGCTCCATCAGGTCTAGATCAGAAGAGAAACCCTTGACAGGACGGGCAGAGTCAGCCAGTCCCGGTTATGCTCCTCATGGTCTTCCAACAAAACGAAAACACTGGACATCAACACCCGTGGCACAAAGGAGGGAAGGTACGGACCGCCATGATTGTACTTCTTGTCCTCGGTCTCGTCGCAGACAAGCTCTACAAACTCACATTGAAGTAAGTCCTCATCCGAGACACCTTCCAGAGCAAAGTCCGAGCCATTTGCCTCTTTGAAAGAAGTAATGCCTTCAGCCTCCAAGTCAAGGTCGCTCGGGATCTGTCCCCTATGCCGGAGCTGCCCAATAGCCGCATCAAAGCCATCTTGCCGAGGCTCGTCATACTTGGACTCGAGCATGAACTTGCAAGCGTCCGACCCCAAGAAGTCTTGGACAGCTTGCGTCCGGACCTTCAACATCTCCTTCAGCATCATATCCTTGAAAGTCCGAGAGATGCTGACATACTCATCCACACCCTCTTGATGAGCTTTGAGGTCCTTTTCCAGCGACAGGATGGCACTCTTCAGTTTTGCAGCCTCCGCTTCGGACTCCTTCTTCGCCGCAAGGGCCTTCTTCAGCCTATCAGACAAGGAATTCACTTTGGACGTTTCCACCGCCCGAGCAGCCTCAGCCTTAGCCAGATCCTCTTCCATCGTGGCCCTCTGACCCGCCACCATGGAACATGCCCGAATAGCGGTCGTACGCTACGATACACGATAAAAAAAAATTAGTACAGACTCCGAACAAAGAAAAGATTCCCAGAAAATCAGTATCTACCTTTTGGTGAATTGCGGACAACTCCGCAATCCGGTCCAGCTCCGGAACAGCAGACAACCGAGCCACTTCCGCCTCCAAGTCCGACTCACCACTCGCTTTCCCCTTGCCCTTCTTGGCCGCAGGGATCGGACCTTGGCAGGCACTTACGCCGGTGCACTCGAGCCACTAACAGGAGGCTCCCGAGACACTGACCTCGGAGGTTTCTTGGCCCCCTTTGAGCCCGCCACCTGACCCTTGTCCGGGGTAGGTATCGTCTGGGCCTCCTCACCTACCGCGGCCCTCCAAGTCTCCTCCACTCGGAAAGCAGTAGCATTCCGAGGCTCCTCCATCAGCGGACTGATGGGCGTCTTGATGATTTGGGTTGGAACCTCCTCCATCTCCTTCATTGGCGGAATTTTGTTTCGCTTGGCTCCGCATGGTAGACATGGTGTACTCGAACCAAAACTCTGCACATCCGAAGGATAATAAGTTAATACATGATATCAATTCTCTCACCAACAACAAACAGAGCAATAAAGGGACCACCGACTCGGATAACCGACCAAGTGACCGAATAGGGAAGAACTTACTCAAATCCTTCTTCCCGTCACAAAAACTTGGCTCCGAAAAGCCAGCTAACTAAGGAAGGGGCTGGCAGATCAATCCCCGGAAAAAATATTTCTCCGGGTCTTGATTCTTATGGAGAGCCTGCATCCACAACGGGATGTTCCGAGCCAGAGGTTTCCAGTCCGGCAGCCTGCCACGGAAGAACTTCCTCTCAAACCGCCATCGGCCCCTTTCCGCCTCGGATTTACCTTGTTTCAGAGTGGGCCGGACGAAAATGTATCTCTTCCACCAATTTATTCCAAGGGAGGAGAGTGGATCTACGAAAAAAGTATACGCTTGGCGACATACCATCGTATAAAATAATGTATTCCTATTACTTACACTAACACTAAACAACTTACGGAAGTTATCAAAAGTAACCGGGATGCCCTTGTATTTACACATCACCCCGAAGCACATCAGATTTCTGAGAGAATTGGGGATGATCTGATGCGGACTCAACCCCATGTCGCTCAAAATGTCCAACAACTCGGACGACCGCAACACCATGATGCGAGACTTATCTCATGCACGCACATGTATCCCGGAGGCAGATTGTAAAAAGCGTGCGACTCATCCGGAACCAGGATTTCCACGGAATCCGGGATCTCCTACTCCCTCCGGAGCTCATCCACTTCCTCGGTCGTTACGATCGGCGGACAAGTCGGAAGGGTGCAATCTTCATTCAACTCACCCTCCGGATCCGGATGAGTTACATCATCCCTTGACCGGGGAAACTTCACCTGGTATACGTCCCCACCCTTCTTGACCCCCTCAGTCTTGCGCTGACTAGGTCCCGCTTGACTGGATGACTCCCTCCGAAAAATATGAGGCGGGATCACTTCATATTCTTCCTCCTCCTCCGACCCCATATCTTCATCTCTACCCTCTACCTCTTCAGCCCCCTCCGCCTCTTCTTCCTCCGAGGACGAGGAACCCAACTCTACTACCGTCCGGAGGGGGGCAACAATTTGGACCCGATCCTCAACACCTTCCTCGAACATGCCTAGCTCGGGCATTTCCTCAGAGGTATCATGCACTTCCTCAATATTAGGCTCCTGCGGATCCGGGACGAACGGCACTTGGTTAGGGTTACTCCTAAAATTATAGCCTAAGTTGCGTATAAGGGATCGAATCTCTACCGGGAGCTCGGGCTCTTTCCCAGCACGGTGCGGCCGGATATCCCCTATAGTCCGGGAAGTAGTCTCTTGCACAACACCGATACCCTGCACAGTAGAGACTTCCGGGTAATCCTGACGCCTCGGAGACACTGAACCCGGAACAACTAACCGAAGTAAAGAGCTTACCTCGGGCTCTTCCCGGTTCGGGTGGGCAGAATGGACTGGCTCTTGTAAGTCCTCCATACTCCCTACGTCAACCTCCTCGGAGCTCTCTAGCAGAGACAGCGACTCGGATGCATATCCTTCATCTTCGGATCAGTTTTGACTATCACTCTCGGACATCCTAGGAAAAAAAGGCAATTTCGTAAGCTTTAAGATGGCAGTCCAAGAGGTCGTTTATGTAGATCAAAAGAGGAAGAAATTTAAAGATTTGGAGGATAGGAAACGACTCTACCGGATGAAGTTAGTTCGGAGTTAGTAAGGTGTCAGTTCGGCGTTAGTCTTGACTACTCAACATATCCGAGACACACTACGGTTATTACCAACTATAGAATACGTAACATAAGCATGCATCCGAACAGACCATATTTTCAATAGTAGCGAAACAACAAACACAAGAAAATTTGACAACCATTCAGGAAAAACAAGCAACTTACTTGTACTCGGATGGTTGGATCGAAGGCAGCTAACTTTGCATGGATAAATCGCTACGGACTTCTTCTCACTTGCTTCGGATTGCTTGCACTTGCTTCGGATGTACTGAAAAAGTCAAAAATCTTCTCTCTAGAATGTGAAAATGACATCGGTGAAACCCCTATTTATAGAGGGTTAAATCAGGAAGCCCAACCATCGCCATTTTTCGGGATTAAATCTCAATCGTAGACCACAGTTCATCCAACGGCATAGTACAACAATACCAGGTGAATTGACACATTGGTACAAAATATTTACCTTACGATGACAAAAACATACAACCAACTTCACCAGGCTCAGAAGAGGACATTACTACACCCTCAGATGGCCAATCCATCTTCCGCCTCGGATCCGTGTCCTTTTTACAAAGGAAGGATGATTTACCTCACCACCACACGGGCCCTCGTCTGTTCGGATGTCCCTCTTCGGACCATCCCGACAAGGTTGATAAAAACCCTCCCCTTTTTACAAGGAAGGATGATTTACCTCACCATCACACGGACCCTCGTCCGCTCGGATGTCCCTCTTCGGACCATCCCGACAAGGTTGATAAAAACCCTCCCCTTTTTACAAGGAAGGATGATTTACCTCACCATCACACGAACCCTCGTCCGTTCGGATGTCCCTCTCCAGACTATCCCGGCAAGGTTGATAAACCCCCCCCCCCCCTTTTACAAGGAAGGATGATTTACCTCACCATCACACGGACACTCGTCCGTTCGGATGTCCCTCTCCGGACCATCCCGACAAGGTTGATAAAACCCTCCCTTTTTTACGAGGGTCGATCCAACTCATCATCACACGGACTCTCGTCCACTCGGATCATCCCTTCACCCACAAATAGGTACAACTCCGACGTTCTCTGTCCACTTGATCTCGCTTACAAATACCCCTTCTTTCTTTAATTTTGTTGCACTCTGAGTCTCCTTCCTCGGACTGCAACAAAGGAAAGAAAAAGGGGGGGGGGGAGAGAGATCAAGATTAAGGACGACAAGAAGCACGGATTACACCTTTTTTCTACTTAGGGGCCGGATTGGACGAGAAACAAGCATCCTCTACTTTCAACTATAGTTCCACAACTATCTTTTACTAAGATACTTGGAAACTAGGGGGACATATATTGATACGGAAATATGTCCAATCCATCATAGGCGCCTTTGGAACGAATCCTAAGGCATCCCAAGTTGTCTGAGTCCGGGACCTTACAGTCCGACCCTAAGCCCCCGGGGAGTCCGACCCGCCCAGGTTTAAAGGGACAGGAGGGACCAAAGGATAGTAGATCCGACCCTCCCAATGGTCCGTAACCATGGGTCCGCCCCGGACACCCGTCCGGACTAAACACAACAACCTCACAAGCAACCAAGTGAACTGGCACTAGGGAGTAAGGAGGTTCGAGGCACGAGGTCCGAATGAAAGGTACTCAACAGACTAAGAAGAATATCTTATGAGCAACTTTGTGCAGTCGGGCCAACATCCTTGCCGGACCTTAACCCGCAGCAGACTATATCAAAGCCTCTAAAACTCTCACATTAATCACTAAACTACCCCTGAAAGCCCAAAGTGGAATGGGGCAAGTGTTATTAATGGGCCATGGGCCTATTGAAGCCTTGGTGGCTCAATCCAGGCCATACACTTGGCACGATCTGGTGGAACCCTCTCAATTGGGGGAGAAATCTATATATAGGGCACACACTCCCATGATAATGGTAGGCAATAATCATTTCTGAACCTTGACTACTATACAGAGTAGATCTTCAGTCTCTCTTGAGTAAAGTCTCAAACCGGTTTGACACTTAGCAAACCGGGTCCTAACCCCCCCCCCCCCCCCCTCCAAGTTACTTGTGCAGCTTCTTACTAAGCTTATGATCTCAGGCTCTCACACTGTTGGTCCAAATAATGGCAAAGTAAAAGACTAGAGGGGGGTGAATAGTCTTCTAAAACTTTTGTCGATAAACACAGTTTCTCAGAAATTAAATTCAGAGCGCGGAAGACATTAAGATAGGTAAATGCAGAAACAATAAGTTTGTGTGTGTGTGTGCTTTGGTGAAATGTAAATACAGAAAGGTAAATGACACAGCAAGTATAGTGGTATCTGGAGGTGGCGTAATCCTCCAACTAATCCACTTCGGTCTTTCTGAGACCTAGAATTCACTAGAACAGATAATTGAGTTCACCTTACAATAATCCTATTCTAAGATTCTTAAACAAATGGTTCCCAACCAAATGTTCCCCCTGAGTTATTTCCCAGCTCCTAGAGCTAAGTACTTTCTCTACTCAGATAACCTTGGAGTTATTCCTTGATTTCCCAAATCAAGTACTTCCTCTACTCCACGCCTTGATGGTGTTGGTTATAAGGTTTGTCAGAGAGGCTTCTTGTATAACTTTTCAGTTATGTTTTTCAGAGAGCCAAACAGAACGAGACTACTTAATACACTTGTTCAGTGGATGGCGATCGCTCTTCTTGACCCAAGTAATTGATGTCCGTTCTGGAGAATGAGCTTCAGAAAGGGTATCTGATAGTTCAACTCTTTCACGAATAACAATCTCTTGTTAAGGTTCAGGACAACTTAGAACTACTAGTGATTCTTCAAGCAACAGAAAGCTTTCAGAAAGGGTAGTAGAGTGCTTGAGAGAATACTTTGCTTGATGGTAAGTTTGCAAGATAGAGCGTTCCAAGGTATGTTCTTCAAGCATCTAAGTGTGTGATATATATAGATAAATTTGAGAGGCGTTTGAATTATATCCGTTATGCTCTCTATCAAATTATATCCGTTTATATCTTGAACTATGTACTTAGAAGTCACTATCTCATTTTTCAGAGAGGACTTGCTTTTTGCGAAGATTTACGCGATGCATTTAATGCATAAATCGTTCATTGTCCTTTAGTCTCAACGGATACATGAGCCTTTCTGATGGCTTGCATGTTCCATACTCATGATGTAATATGTCCAGAATTATATTTCGAAAGTAAGTTAATATACTTAAGAAAGGATTAAGGACATAGTCTTTCTGAGTTAGACTAAACCTTTGTGTCTTCATAAACCTTGTGCAATCTTCAGTCTTCTAATCTTCAGAAAATCTCCATTGCTAAGATTGATCATCATGGTCTTCTTGAAATAAAAAATTACACTCAGAGACCTATAATCCTAATACAAGATTTACTAGACTAATCATACTCAGTGATTTCCTCTTTTACAATGTTCAAGTGAACCAAGAGTACTTAATCACCTTTCTGGCTAAGATAAGAACATGTGATGAGTGATCAAAATACTAAAAGATATTCCTAACAAATTTCCCCCTTTTTGATCAGTCATCCATGACTATCTTTCAAGTCCTATTACAAAATTGTAATCCTGGAAGAAAAAACAATCCACCACTTAATCATTTCAAATGATATTCAATTTTAGTTAAATTAAGTGCAGAAAGTAAACATCAACCAAATCACAAGAAGTGATCTTTGCTGATAAGTTGTCATCTATTAAAATGTATCTGAGAGTATGATCTTTAGATAGGTATAGTTTACAAAAAGAGATGCAACTTTTACATATAGAGAATTTTTAGAAACAATCGTGAGGATTCTGAAGTAATAAAACATACTAAGTAAATTAGAACAAAGGAGAGTCCAAGCTCCAAGAGAGTATTCTAATGTTACTAGTCTTCAAGTCTTCAAAAACGCAACTTGGGTTTAGATACCTCAAGTTCTTCAGCACCTTTTCTGGATCAGTTGACATGATCATCCACTTTTCTGCATTCTTGGACATAGTCATAAAGAATCCTTCTGACAGAGAGCTCTGTCTTTCTGGATAAGTCACATATTTCATGGTAACTCTTGCCAAGCTTGTGATTCTTCATGAAAATGTTTGACCCAGAAGTACTTTCCCCAGACCCAGGCATGGTCTACTTGCAGCTGAGACAGGTTGAAATACTTGTATATTTCTTCCAGATAATGTATATCATCTAGGTATTCATCCAATGTCATATAGAATGACTCATAGGTTGAAACACCTAGTTTGTTCTTCCTGCTATAGCTACCATCCAGTTTTCTTACCTTGTGTACATCATCAGGTTTTGGGTAAGGACAGGCAAAAGAAAGATCCATCTTTCTGGCTTCATTCCTCTTTTCTACTTCAAAGTTTAGCCAGGCATGAAGGTGCTCAGGTTTTAGCAATTCTGGCTTGCCTTCTCTCCATTTCAGGATCTGGTTGAGGATGGGAGTTGGAAACTTATCATTGACAAGTAGATGTTGTAGTTCCATAATCCAATACCCTCTCTTGTTTAGCATGCACCTATATGAAGATTCTTCATTACTAGTCTTCATATACTCAATGTGGGCATCAATTGGCCTTTCTTGATGTGTTTCATTGTTTACTCTGCCAAACTGGAAATCCCTTCTTGCTTTTCTGTTTGGTGGCCTTCTGTCAGGAGATCCTCTAACCCTTTCTTCCTGCCTTGGGGTTGTGCTGGTGGATGTTCCTTGTATAGACTTGGTGTTGCCAGAAGGAGTTACTTTGCTAAGAACTTCTTTGCCAGAGGAGGTTGTGAAGTAGTTGCTTGTCTTCATCTCTTGTGAAGTGGATGTTCATCAGAATCATCCTCATCATCATTGAAGTCCAAAATTGGAGACTTGCAGCTTTCTTGGCCTCTCACTTCTCCTTCTTCCTTTTCTTCTTCTTCAGAAGTCTTTTTCTCTTCTGAGATTCTAAGGGACTTGGCTCCCCTAGTTATCATACTCCTCGTATACCTTTGGTTGATCTGGAACAACTTCTTCAGCAAGGGTGTCTCCAGTGGTGTCCTTAATGACAAGTTGACTTGAGGAGGGAGGATTTGATTGTTTTCTTTTTCTTCCTCTACCTTTCTGAGGCATCTCTTCTTCCCCCTTAGTCATGAATGACTGACTCATGATAGCATAAGCTTCAGAGAGAGTTTCAAAGTTTTTTTGGAGATTGTTGTACACCCTGACTAATTCTTGAAGTTCCTTCTTCAGCTCTTTGTTCTGTCTCACCAGTTCCTGCTCCTTTGTGTTGAGCTCTTCAAGTGACCTTAGGATGGCATTGGCTTGCAGAACAGCATGGCTGGCTTCATTCAATGCTGCATTAGCATTGTTACAATCCTCATCCCTGACCAACCCTAGGTCTTTCTGAGAGAGAGCTATGCTGGTTGCTCTGTTGAAATAAGCGGACAATGGCTTCATCTCTTACGGGACGAATTTTAGCATACGTGTCTTGGGCAACTAGTGTCTTTACGAGTTCTAAAAGAATCTGTTCCTTGCAGTGCTCTTAACTATGAACTACTTGGTGCAGATAATATATGAGGAGCAAGTAGGGCTCTTTTGTGCTGAGTGCCATCTTCTGCTTCAGTAATCAAGTTGTGGGTTTCAGCATCACTATCATAATCTTTTTCTTGAATTGTTTGCAGATTGACAATCTTCTTCTGCTTTCCATCAAGTGTCGCCTTACGAGAAGATGTAGAAGGTCTTTGATGCGATCTCGACATCATGCTCTTCATCATCATTGTGATCCATTGCATCTATTTTAGCAGCTGTGACAACAATGGCATTTTTCAAATTTCTTTGCTCATCTAGGAGTGCCAATTCCTTGGCATTAGCTTCTTCGAGCTTCTTGATTTTGGCTTCCTTTTCATCAACAAGAGCTTGAGTCTCAATGTTGATTCTCTTCTCTTCTTCCAATACCTTTACGAGTTGTTCAATCCTAAACTCGTGGTGAAATTTCTTCTATGGCATCATTGTGTTCAGCCTGTTGGGTATCTTGATGAGACTTGGGAGGTGATGATGATGGAGCTTTCTGAGCAATTGAGGGAGTAGCCTTTTCTCCACTTTCTTTGCTAGCTTTCTGAATCCCGCCTTGTCCAGGTTGGGGATCATCATTCTGATCATCATCATCATCACTCTTGTTCTTTGTTTCTTGGTTTGGATGCTCAGAGGGAGGTTCTTGATAATCATTTTCGTCCATCTCCTCATCATCTTCTGAAACCAGGTTGATCACATTTGGGAATGTAATCATCCTCCCATTAACTTCTTCTTGTTCAGCAGGATAAGTAGTGAGCTTCTTTGGGCAAGGGAGATGGGTAACCATCTGCTCTTAGGTTTGAGCATCCACAGACTTGAAATCTGCTATAAGTCTTTGTGCTACTTCATGAATGAAGTCTTCATGCATCAGAGTGGCAAATGTGTAGGACTCTGTTGGGAAAAATGCATGGATATAATCCTCCAGATTTAAGGCAATTGCTCTCTTTTCTGGGACGTCGATTACTCTGGCTACTTCAGAAAGGTCAGCCTTTCTGAGTTTCTACCATTGTCTGAAGCACTTGAGATGTTTCTTTAAAGTGTGCTTCTGGAAAGCCTTAAGTAAATCAACTGGCACTAGACTTTGAGTCTGAAAGAAAGGGATCAAGTTAGTTTTGTTCAAACCACTTGAGTTAGTATCTGTGTGCAAAAGTAAGCTTTCTGAGCATACCTATGTAGAAACACTAGGCTCATTATCCTGTACTTCTGCTTGCTTGGGCATAGAGGCCTCAGATACTTTGGTGTGAGGAGAAGTTTTATCCTCATCAACCTTTCTTTCTGCTTGAACCTGAGAATTAAAATCAAATATGTTTAGAAACTGTTAACAGAAAAGATGTGTGGAAAAGTGCTTTCTGAGACTTCACTTACTTCCAAGTGAGGAAGCTCAGCGGCATCTTTCTCAGAAACCTTGGGGGTTTCTGGAACCTTTTCTGCAGATACTGCTTGTTCAGCAGTTTTAGTTTCCTTTGGAGGAGTTAACACGACTGTTTCTCCATCCAATTGTCCTTCTGACTGAGCCTGTAAGAACAAACATAAGAGATTTTAGTAGTGGGTTTTCCAGAGCATTTTTTGAAGAAGACTATTACTGATTACTTACCTTCTCAGCAGAAGGCTCAGTAAATACTTCCTCATAAAGCTTTTCAGCTTCTGGAATCTCTAGGTTTTGGGGTGTTGGTTCCACCACCACTACTTCCTCAATTGGAGCCTAAGAAGAGACATTAAGAATATTAGAACATAAGAGCAATTTTAGTTAGTTATTTCTTGTTCAGAGATAACTTTTACTACCTGTGGGACAGGCTCTTCTTGATGTTCTGAGGTTGGAGGAACCTCTTCTTGATTCAAAGGGGTGGACAAGTTTTCTTCCCCCTGAAAGTGTGTCTCCATGTTGGCCTGTAACAAATACAGCTTATGAGTAACAAGTTAACATACAATTATGTTGACATGTTAGATACAAACTATCTTTGTTACCTGAATAGAGTCAGGCTAATCATTGATCTCTTGGACTTGTGGTGATTCCACAGTCTCTCTGTGCTCATTGTTGTTCTCCTCTGCAGTATCATTCTGAGTCTCCATCTCAGTTAGATCCCTTTCTAAGAGTTGAGCTCTCTCAGAAGGTTGAGGAACCTGTTCAAGAACAGGGTTTTCTTCAGCAATATTAAGTGTTGGCATTGTGAATGTGGAAGCAATGGCAACATCTTCCATCATTCTATCTTCCTCACCCAGGCCTTCTTCTTCCTGCTGGGCAGAGGGGCTCTTGTCTTTCTGAAGAGCTCAGCTTGATGCTCCTCCATGAGTCTCATACTTGAATCTTTTGAGTACTTTTGCAACTACTTCATCATCCTCAGAATCACTATTCTGTGTTGGTGCAGACCCATCTATGATATTTCTATCATCTCTAGAGAGTTCTGGAGCATTCTGGTTCAGGACTCTTGGGGGATTCTGGAGTTGCCTTTCTGAGCGTCCAACATCTTCTGAGACCATGTCTCCAGAAGTTTGCGCCTCTTGTATGCTTAGGGGCTTGGAGGCTCTTTTTCTATGAGTCCTCTTTCTCTTGGCAACTGGAGGTTTAGTTTGAGCTTGCTCAGAGACCTCCTCACCTTGTTGTGCAGTTTCTTCTTCTTCTACCTTTCTGAATGCGTTCTCAGTAGCAAGTTTCTCCTTTTCTTCAAAAGCGTGTCTGAAAAGGGAGTTGGTGATTGGGATTTCCTGCCTCACTCTGAGAGTGATTCCCATTGTTTCCAGAATGTAACATATTCTTAGACCAAAGTGCATATTGGCCTTTGGCTCAGCAAGGCCATTGATGATTTTGGGCTCAAATTCCTCAATATGTGCAAGGAATTTGTTGAAGGCGTACTTCCCCCAATTGAAGTGGGTTTCCTGCCCTTCATGCTTCTTGTTCAGAAGATGCATCATCATCCATCTCTCCATGCTTATCTGTTCTACTTCTCCTTTGTTGCCATCAAAGCAACGGACCAGAATAAGAGCTAAAGTGCTCCAGTGTTTCTGAAGATGACTAGTTCTGATGGCTTTCAGAACAAAGTCTCCTGGGCAACCTTTTGCATTTTCTAACTGGATTGCTTCAAATAGATCTTTGACGCCTTAAATCATGGAAGCGTCCTTGATGTTGATGTCTTCAAATGTTCCTCGATTTTTCAATCGGAATATCTTGCAGAAAGTCTTGCAGTCTAGAACAATTTCTTATCCTTGGACTTGATGCGCATGTATTTCTCTTCTTCATCATTCACAACTTTTGTGAAGATTTTGGAGTTGTTATAGAACTCCGGTACATCGATGTGGATAGTCCCTTTGGTGCAATGAGATAGAAGCTTGTAGATATGGAAATTCTTCAGCATCCCCAATATCAGTTTCCTTTCTGGTCTTGAAGGTACAACTGCTGGTACATATCTTTTTACTAGAAAAGCTCCCCAATTCATTTTGTGGTTAGGTTCCAGTCCGATGGGGTAAACTTTCCCAGAAGGCGTTTATTCAACACCTTAAGTTCCTTTCCTCCTTGCTTTTCAGTAGGAGCAGTTGATGCGGCCTTAGGGTTCTTGGGTGCCATCTCTTATTTAGAGTTTTGAATGAGTGTTCTCAGAGGGGTTTTGCAAGATTATTCGGGATTAGTATCTTTTCAGAAGACTTAAACACAAGAAGTCAAGTTTGCAGAAGGGGTTTTGCAGAAATCTTGAGAGATTTTGTTGTTTTGATGCAAGTATGAAATTTCGGAATTGGTAAAAGTGTTTTTCTTTTGCCCAAATCCTATATATATATAGCAGACAAAATGTACATAGATACAACATACATCTGTTGAATATGAATGCGTGTTTTTGCATCTGCATAGGCGTGGTACGTCCTTTGCACTTCATTAAATGCGTAGTGGGCCATATCTGCATTTCTCAACAGACATTACTTGCTTTGTTTCAATCTCAACCATTGAGATCAAACGTTTATTCATCAAGGGCTTATATTGAATATCTTGTAATGATATCAATCAACAAATGGTAATGTGCCGACTTGATGGATTTTTAATATGCTACATTCATTGTGTCACTTAGTAAAGAGTAGGAACACTTAATCGTTTGAGCTTATCATTCTGAGTGTCAAGTCCTTATCTATATATTGTTTATCATGAAAATGGTAAAAATACAAGACATTGCACAAGTTTGACTTTCAGAACTTATACCTTTTGGGCTTTGTGTGTCCATTTCTCTTTATGACTAAATTGCTTTCTGAATTCAAGTGTCAGAAGCTTCAGTTGTTTGAATGTATTTGACCCACTCTCAGTAAGTAAGTTCTAGTTTTATTTACTTATTAAGTGTGTACCAACCTTTGCCTTTCTGGATACCCGTTCCAGAAATGTTTTGCCTTTCTAAGTATTGCTACTCAGAAACCTTTGCATCACTTCTTATCAACTTGGCTTTCTGAGAACCTGTTCTCAGAGGCCTACTTCTTTTCTACCTCACTTACTCTGACTTTAGAGATTCAGGACA
This sequence comes from Plantago major, assembly GCA_026545765.1. Classification (NCBI taxonomy): domain Eukaryota; kingdom Viridiplantae; phylum Streptophyta; class Magnoliopsida; order Lamiales; family Plantaginaceae; genus Plantago; species Plantago major. Next base: position 42,444 of record JAIFAC010000227.1, on the reverse strand, counting down.
ATTTTTCAGTCCTTAGGCTACTGCATTAATCCAAGATTATGTCTTAAGGTCAAGAACCGGCTTTCTTGTAAGGGCTTAGTGAAGATATCTGCAAGTTGGTCTTCTGTGCCAATCTTGAGTATCTCTATATTGCCTTTCTCAACATGGTCTCTGATGAAGTGGTGTCTAACATCAATGTGCTTTGTTCTGGCATGGAATTTGGGGTTCTTTTTGATTGCAATAGCACTTGTGTTATCACAGAAAATGGGAGTTTTCTCTTCATTGAGTCCATAGTCTCTGAGTTGTTGTTGAATCCACAGAATTTGTGTTGCACAACAACCAGCAGCAATATATTCAGCCTCTGTGGTAGAAGTTGCAATTGAGTTTTGTTTCTTGCTAAACCATGAGATAAGTCTAGTTCCCGTGACAAGTTCACGGTACTTTTCCTATCAAGCACTGATCCAGCATAATCAGCATCTGAGTAACCAGCCAAACTCAATCCACTTTCTTTAGGATACCACAAACCTACATCTACTGTACCTTTCACATACCTTAATATTTTCATAGCAATGTTGTAGTGTGTTTGCATTGGATTTGTTTGAAATCTAGCACACACTCCAACTGCATATTGAATATCAGGTCTACTTGCAGTAAGGTAAAGTAGTGAACCTATCAATTTCCTATACTTGTGTTCATCAACACTCTTATCTGATTCAGTATAGGTCATCTTAGTTCCTATGCTCATAGGTATCTTAGCATTCTTTTCAGAAGGCTAAAGATTGAACTTTGTGAGCATGTCTTTTGCATACTTTGTCTGACTAATGAATATTCCATCATTGAGTTGCTTGACTTGCAATCCTAGGAAATAGTTCAATTCTCCCATCATGCTCATCTCAAACTTACTTTTCATGAGATTTGCAAAGTCATCACAAAGTTGCTTGTCCTTAGATCCAAATATGATGTCATCAACATATACTTGAACTAAGAGTAGTTTCCCATCATGATTTAACGTAAATAAAGTTTTATCAACTTCACCTTTCTTGAAACCACTTTCCAGAAGGTATTTGGCCAAAGTGTCATACCATGCTCTTGGAGCCTCTTTCAGTCCATAAAGAGCTTTCTGTAGCTTATAGACCATTCTACTTTCTGGGGAAACTTCAAAGCCAGGTGGTTGTTCAACATAGACTTCCTCAGCAAGTTCACCATTCAAGAATGCACTCTTGACATCCATCTGATAAACTTTAATGTGTTTATGAGCTGAAAAGGCAAGATAGAGTCTTATTACATCCAATCTGGCAACAGGTGCATTTTACTAATCAAAATCTAAACCTTGATGCAGGTGAATCCCTTGCAACCAACCTTGCTTTGTTTACGGTTATTTCACGATTCATTCATCTTGTTTACGAAAACTCACTTAGTTCCAATCAGATATTCCTTCTACAAATGGAACTACTTTCCGGACTTTGTTTCTTTCAAGCGATCGACTCTTCTTGCATTCTTTGAGATCCGGTCTTGGTCTCTTAATGCTTCTTCTATAGTTTTGGTTCAATGTTTGAGATAAAACATCGAAAGAGAGAATTAGCATTTTCACTATTGCTCTCCTAGTCCTAACACCTTGATTGATTGGTCGATCACATCGTAGGATGATCCTTGATCCATCTCATCATGGGTTTAGGGCTAGTAGTTGACATCTATGTGATATGAATGTGAATCACTATGATTATGACTTGATACTTCTTGATGTCTGTGACATTTGCACCTCGGAAGGCGGTGAATGTCGACACTTGCTTTCGATGTGAGAGCTTTACGGGACATACATCGAAGAGGTCATTTCCAGAGTTAGCTCTCTGATGAACATCTTCAGTTTCCATTTCTGGAATTCTCATAGGAAATTCTTCATCATGTCTGAGAATCATCTGGTTGTTACTAGGCATTTCATGCTTTTCGTAAATCGAGTCATCCTCTCTTTCCTGATGATGTTTTTCCTTTACGAGGTTCTTCTTCAGAATCCTTTATCATTAGTTCCTTGAACCTTTCTGAGAGTTCATCAACAAAGGGTGTTTTCTTGCTTCCTTCATAGAATACAACATGAACTGATTCTTCAATCTTCTTTGTTCTTTTGTTGTAAACTCTGTATGCTTTGCTATTCATAGAATAACCAAGAAACACACCTTCATCTGACTTTGGTTGAAATGTTCTTAGATACTCTTTTCCATTGTTAAGGACAAAACATCTACAACCAAACACTTTCAGATGTTTGATATTAGGGGGTCTACCAACCAAGAGTTCATATGGGGTCTTGTCATGGTGTTTGTTTATCAAACATCTGTTTTGAGTGTAGCATGCTGTGTTTATAACTTCAACCCAATAAACTTCACTTATCTCAGTGTCAGCTAGCATTGTCCTTGCTGCTTCTTTAAGTGTTCTATTTTTCCTTTCTGCAACACCATTTTGTTGTGGTGTTCTTGAGAGGAAAGTTGGTGTTGTATACCTTCTTTGATACAAAACTCTTAATGTCTTGGTTGACAAACTCGATTACCATAGTGATACGATTCGAGATACCTTGTCATTTTCATGACTTCAAGCTTATTGACAAGTTTGGTATCTCCACCTTGCATCGATTTGTGCTTGGAAAACAACCCAGTGAATCTTGAGAAGTCATCTACAACAAGACCATACTTCTTTCTGCATAACTAATTCTGAGATGATTCAAAAAGATCCATGTGTAATAGTTGCAATGGTCTAACACTAGAGTGCCTGATTTTGGACTTGAAAGAGATTTTGGATTGTTTCCCCATCTGACAGGCAGAACAGATACCTTCCTTTCTGAAAGATGTTTTGGGAAGGCCAACCACTATCTCTTTCTTGGCAAGTTTGTTCAGAGTTTTGAAATTCAAGTGACTCATTCTTTTGTGCCATAACGGTATTCTTACATGTGACTGATTGACTCACCATGAGACATTCTTGATTGTGGCGGATGCCAATCGGAAACATAAAGACTTCCTTTCATGCGAGCAACCAAGGTATGCTGCTTTGACTCATTGTCCATAAGTTTGCAATACTTTGCTTTGAATTTCTGATAAATCCCTTATGCAAAGCTGGCTCATGCTAAATAGATTATATTTCAAACCCTTAACATGTAATCGTCGGTGATTGTTAATGATCCTAATTTGGCGTTGCCAAATCGAGAGGATTTAATTCTCCTCAACAAATCGATATACGGTCCATTGTTGCAAGCTTTGTAGTTGACGGTTGCTTTGTCTCTGTCATGTGCTTTTCGCATCCACTATCAAATAGCCATTGAGCCTTAGTCGAGGCGTTACGCAACAGAAAGCAGGAGTTAGGTTCTTGCTTGAGATAGAACCATTTAGACTAAACAATCTTCGGTAGGAATCCACATTTTAGTGAATTTCTTGGGAGTTTGTTTTATCTAACAATCGAAGGAGATCTGATAAAATCAGTAATTTTGATCTCAATTTTCCTTCTTGGGGTGTTTCTAGGTATTCCTTTTGGTGATTTCTGGACCCTGGGTTTCTGGGGTTGCTTTTCGGCAAACTTAGCCTTTCTGGCCAGGTTCCGTCTAGCTCTGGCATTCAGTTTTTCAGTGGCTTGAGATTTCTTCCATACATCTGTTACTCGTGCAATATCGATATGCGCCATTGTTCTTGTCCTTCCTTATATTGTTGCAGAAGAACTTTTCCAATAGCACGATAGACAATGCCATTTCGAACACCTTTGGCTTTCTGAATGCGTTCTTCAGAAGCCTTACTAGTTTCTGCACCATCTTTATTTTCATAAAATGGTATAGTAGAGAATTTGCCTATTCCAGCAATTCTTCCTTTCCTAGTAATGTAGCAATGTGGATGGTTACATGTCTGAGGGTTATGTTTCTTTTGAAACCTTATCCACAAGTTTCTTGTGAACTTGTTGTTCTTTGAAAATTTGAGTTGCTACTCCTTTTCCTTTGTCAACTACCTAGCTTCGACCAATGCTATAGGTGGTTGAAGAACCATTTTGTTGACTTTTACAAAGGTGACCTTTCATCACTCTTCTTGGAGGAGATGAATTACTCGATTGTTAATCAAGTCCAAGTCCACCTTTCTCGAGGGATCTCGGATAGGATTGAACCTCGGTGAGAGTGTCACTAGCCTTTGCATAAGATTGGAAGGATAGCTCTTTCTTTACGAGTTCTTCATTTTGAAGCGACTTCATCAATTTCTTATTGAGTTCATCGAAGGCTAGTTTGTGAGAATTTTATTCTCGGATATACGAGATTTAAGAAAGGCTATTTGACGTTCTTGTTCTCGAGATACTCAGTTAGCTCGAAACCTCTTTTCAAGAGTTTCTTTGCTTTCCTCTAAATTACGGTTTTGGATTGTGCTTCGAAATTCTTTCTCATAACGATCGAATTCACTCTTGACCAACTCGGATCCTCAATTCCATCATCACTCTCATAGTCTGAAATTGTGAATTGTTAGTTTCCTCATCAGCCATAAGACACATTTCAATGTTGGAGATGTCGGACGACAATCTCGACAACTCCACATTTCATTCTTCTTAAGGCCGAAGTCGATTACATCGTGGGTGATTCCACACAATTCTGGTGATGGTAGGTTTGAGTCATCTGAATCTCCATCTTCAGAATCTGTCTCAATGTCTAGAGCATCAAGTTGAATTTGAATTTTCTTCCTTTCTTCAGTCAGTAAGGCCCTTTAATTTCTCTTGAAATTTCTTCTGTCCTTCTTGTCACCTGTCTAGAGCTTGTTTAAAACAGGACAATCTCTCTTGAAGTGACCAGGATTTTGACAATAGAAGCAGATACCATTTCCTATTTTTGACTTGATTAACACCTTTCTGAATGGGGTGTTAGGAGAGTTGTTCATTTGTATGTACTTGTCTTGATGATAGTTTGGGAGATGCTTTTGACTTTTCTTTAGCTTTTCTTCTCTCAATCTCTTGACTCACAAATTTCTTCATGTGTCTTCTTTGCAAGAGCATTTTCTTGATGCATCTTTGGTATCCTTCTTTTGAAGTACCTTGAGAAACTAGAGCAACACTTTGCAACTTTTAATTGTTTGTTCTCTACGAGTTGTCTCATAGTCTCTGATGTAAGATGAGAGAAGAGCTCTCTTGGAGTAATATTTGGCATCCTTGATTGAAATAAAAGAACTTAGTGTGTTCCCGGTTGTGATTGAGACTTGACAATAGTCTTAATCTTTTACATGGGAGTATCTATTGCTTTCACCAAGTGCAACCATATCACTCATAAGAGTAGTAAATCGAAATCAAGTTCTTCGGAGTTTGGTGGGACCTTGTTTGAAGTTTTGGAACTTCAATTTAAGAACTTGAACTTGTTTTCTTTGGTTTTCTCGGTTCAGCCTGATTTCTTCAATCAATTGCGAGCTGACTTCGCCGTTTAGCACCCCACAATTTACTGTATGTGCTCGGTGTCGATCGATGATTATATTCTGAGCTTGACCATCAATCATGTCTCTTGGCATCTTGGATGTCGAGCTCTCTTAGCTTGTCTTCATATATAATGCTTCCACGAGCAACATGACCACTATCACTAGCGGCCGTGTCCTCGCTTCCATCTTCCTTATGCGAGGCTTTTCTTCCATCGGACACCTCGACTTGTTTGAGTTATGCGATTTTGATAGGACCTTCATTGATGACATAGATCATCTCATCACTAATGGCCTCGGATGGAGCATCATGTTGTTCTTCCATTTCTCGTAGTTTTACGGCTTGAGCAGGTGCATCACTTTCGAGACATACGCACACTTAACACACAAATTATATAGTCCTCGAAAGGGACAAAGTTCCTTCACCTATCTGGGATCTAGGTTGATCTGAAGGCTTGTGAACCTCTGCTCTAATACCACTTGTTGGTCGATAACGGAAAAGTAAAAGACTAGAGGGGTGAATAGTCTTTTAAAACTTTGTCGATAAACAGTTTCTCGAAACACAGGGTTTTCGATACTTAAATTGAGGCGTGGAAGACTTTAAGATAGGTAAATGTAGAAACAATAAGTTTGTGTGTGTGCTTTCTTTGAAATGTAAATCTGAGAAAGGTAAATGACACGGCAAGTATAGTATCACGGAGGTGGCGTAATCCTCCAACTAATCCACTTGTCTTTACGACCTAGAATTCACTAGAAACAGATAATTGAGTTCACCTTACAATAATCCTATTCTAAGATTCTTAAACAAATGGTTCCCAACCAAATGTTCCCCTGAGTTATTCCCGACTCCTAGAGCTAAGTACTTCCTCTACGAGATAACCTTGGAGTTATTCCTTGATTTCCCAAATCAAGTACTTCCTCTACTCACGCCTTGATGGTGTTGGTTATAAGGTTTGTCGAGAGGCTTCTCGTATAACTTTTGATTATGTTTTTGAGAGCCAACGAGCGAGACTACTTAATACACTTGTTAGGTGGATGGCGATGCTCTTTTCTTGACCCAGTAATTGATGTCCGTTATGGAGAATGAGCTTCAGAAAGGGTATCTGATAGTTCAACTCTTTCACGAAAAACAATCTCTTGTTAAGGTTCAGGACAACTTAGAACTACTAGTGATTCTTCAAACAGAAAGCTTTGAGAAAGGGTAGTAGAGTGCTTGAGAGAATACTTTGCTTGATGGTAAGTTTGCAAGATAGAGCGTTCCAAGGTATGTTCTTCAAGCATCTAAGTGTGTGATATATATAGATAAATTTGAGAGGCGTTTGAATTATATCCGTTATGCTCTCTATCAAATTATATCCGTTTATATCTTGAACTATGTACTCAGAAGTCACTATCTCATTTTAGAGAGGACTTGCTTTTGCGGCATTTACGCGATGCATTTAATGCATATCATGTTCATTGTCCTTTAGTCTCAACGGATACATGAGCCTTTCTGATGGCTTGCATGTTCCATACTCATGATGTAATATGTCCAGAATCATATTTCGAAAGTAAGTTAATATACTTAAGAAAGGATTAAGGACATAGTCTTTCTGAGTTAGACTAAACCTTTGTGTCTTCATAAACCTTGTGCAATCTTCAGTCTTCTAATCTTCAGAAAAGCTCCATTGCTAGGATTGATCTTCATGGTCTTCTTGAAATAAAAAATTACACTCAGAGACCTATAATCCTAAGACAAGATTTACTAGACTAATCATACTCAGTGATTTCCTCTTTTACAATGTTCAAGTGAACCAAGAGTACTTAATCACCTTTACGGCTAAGATAAGAACATGTGATGAGTGATCAAAATACTAACAGATATTCCTAACACACGTTCGCTCTTACGCAGTACAAAGCTTCTTACTTAAGGATATCTTGGCAATTACCTGTTGGGTAGAATAATCTCTAAGTGGTTGGGGGACTTCTACCCTCAACAAGTGGTTGTAGTATATTGATGTTTATGGGATTTGGTTGAGTATTTGGAGACCATTTAGATTTAGTGATTTTGGTGGTTGTAGTATAATTGGCTCGTATAATTCGTAAAATGCATGTAATTTATAATTTATAATTCGTATAAAAAATTGATAATTGTAATGGGAATATAATTCGTATAAAAATTGGTAATTCGTATAATTCGATGGGAATATAAATTGGTAATTCGTATAAAAAATTGGTAATTCGTAATTTGTAATTTATAATTTATAATTCGTATAATTGGAATGCTTTTAATTTATAATTTGTTAATTGTAATGGGAATATAAAAAAATTGCATGAAAAAAACTTTAAATGTAAAATGCATATAATTCATGAAATTTGGAAAGACGACTCAATTACCAACTCGTACCAAGAAGAGGTTGTCGATGAACAAGCAAAAACTCTTGTATATGCTCGTGATGAGTTGATAGATCTGCACGAGAACCAGTATGTAGACTTAGACGATGATGCCCAGGGTATGTGAGAAGGGTAGATTATGTATATAACTAGTTAGTTGTTGATAATACCAAGTATTTTTGATATACATATACTAACACATTTTTCTTGTATTTGTTGCATGTTTTCCGGATGCATGACATGGCGACCCTACCGTCCTCCCCATGCGGCCGGTCGGGGTAGTCGAGGAGAGTCGGACTCGAGGAAGCGGAGGGCCTTGGTAGTCGGAGCGGTCTGCGGTTCTGAGACCCACAGGTTCGACGGGGCTCGAATCGATCTTCGAGAACTTAGAGGATGGCGGTTGTCCCTACACCGAGCTTGAGGTCGAGCTCAATGGAAAGGAAGCTGTTGTTCCCCTTTGGGTAGAGATAAGTAAGTAATATGCATTCCTTTATATATATATAGAACATAACTTCAGATAATTTATGTCACATCATTGTTGTACTATACTAATTAATATTTGTTTCTTGTATCTTATACATTGATAACAGGTTATGGCCTTGAATCTGACCGCTAAACTCGGTGACATCTTTGAACAGAGGAGCCGGGAGGCGAAGTGGTCGTGCATCTCGGACTGGATGAGGCGAGTACTTTGATAAGTTGAGGGTAAGTTTAAATCTGACATTCCTTTATTTGTTGTTATAATCGTTGTTTTAATGTGAGTGGTATGTTAGCCATTGTATGTGAGTGGTATGTTAGCCGCTGAACTTGGGTGGTATGTTAGTCACCACTGTGTTAGTAAATTTTAGGACAATGTGAGTGGTATGTTAGCCACTATATGTGAGTGGTATGTTAGCCGCTAAACTTGGGTGATATGTTAGTCACCATTGAATATGTTATGTTGTGTTATCTTATTAAATTGATGTCTCGATTTACATTATGTAATTTGGATGTTGTCTGAAATTGGGAATGTAGAAAAAGTACTTCATTCCCAACAAGTTGCTCCACCTAATACGGCACTGGGGTCAGCCTGATACAAGGATATGGTTGACACTATGAAAAAGATGTGGCGACAAAACAAAAGGCCTGCATGGTGTGATGAGGAGGTGGGCGCTTTGGGAGGCCTCTTGGACTCGTCCTAATGTCGGCGATTGCGGACGAGCAGAACCGGTGGCCGAAAGTCGAGGGTAAAGGGTGGCCATTCACCTTTGTGGGTATGCATGTTCTTACGCATCACGTGAAATCGGTAAGTGTACATCTAATTTGTCAATTTATTCGTACATGTATTTTGTGTTTAATTTCTACACCTTTAATGAGTTCCTAGCTAAATGTTTGCGTATATATGTTCTTCAGGTGTCTTTAGGGGAGAAGAATACCACCTTCGAGTACTTTAAAAGAGCGATTGAAAAATGGCGGATGGTTTGGCAAGTGACGAAATTTGTGATACGTTAATTTTGGTTGAAGTTCATATTTGTGTAGTACAAGTTATTTTGAAAAAACTGTAACTCATGATATCTGCATTTTACGGTTTCAGACTGAGGTGGAGGCTCAGATTAAGAGGCAGCAGGCCGAAGCGGGTGAGTCGCTGACAATTGAACAACAAAACAACATCTTCTTAGAAATTGACCGATGGACAACAAAGTAGTATATGGAGTGGGGAGTCTCGCGGCCCTTTCTTGGCTACTCTTAGCTACTCAGCATCTAAGCAATCTAGACATCAGGTTTTCACAGGAGGCGGGTCTGGAGTTAGTGCGATCCAGTTTGAACATGTTGCAGACGGAGGATATGGAAGCGTGAGATAGAAACTCTGGGGAGGAAAGCAGCGTCTTGAGAACAGTCTGAGCTTTCATGTCGAGTTGACGGCTGACCACCCGATTCGGTAGTTAGATTTGGACTTGTATTTTTTCTGACTTCTTACTTTAGACTATGTACGGATATTTCATTTCATTACGGATGGTTTGTTGACTTTTGTCGAATTTCTGTTTAATTAAAATAATTTCATTATTCTAAATTTACTATCGGACATTATATTTGTGAAACAGGTAAAATATGAAAACAGGCATCAAAATATTTTTTAAAAAAATCAAATCTGCTCAATTTAGCGACGGATAGTTTATCCGTCGCTAAATTGTGACGGGAAAACAAATTCCGTCACAATTTAGCGACTAATATTTATAAAAAATTCTTATCAAGTAAGCTAAATAGCGGCGAATTGTTTATTCGCTAAATATCGCGATTTTGTTTTTAAAAATGAAAAATTAACTTTTAGCGGATATTGTCGATGGTTTATCCGTCGCTAAATCCATCGCGATTTAGTAGCGGATAAACTATCCGTCGTTAATCTTCTCGTGGACGACGGCTTTTTATCCATCGCTAAGGACTTAGCGGATCTGAATTTTTGTAGTATGCGATCACGGTCCACGTGATAGTCACGTGATGTAACTAAATAAAGGTCTGAAATTAGTTTAAATCAATTACATACATGTCCCTGAATTGTGTTAGCTAATTACAGATTCACCAAACTGCCACTATAAAGGCAAATGTTGGTTTTTTTTTTTATTTTCTTTTACCTTTACTTTAATTTTTTTTTTTTTTTTGAATTTGAAATTAGTTTTGCATTTCTTTATAGGAGAGAGGCAATTTATTCCGCATGGAGAGAGTGAAAGCTGATGTAGGCATGTCAGTCAACGGAAATGTACATTTTAGGTTTATATGTAATTGTTTGAATAGAAGGAATTAATCTGTAATTGGCCCAAATTTAAGGGGTAGCTTATGTAATTTTCCCAAATATTAAAAGCCCGGAAATTGGAGTTCATGTACCATCGGGCTCCCGATATCCATTATGATATATAAACATATACGATTATTTTTATATCATTTATATTATTATATAGCCACCGCGGAAAATTAAGACACGAATAGATTTTAGTTAAGAATTTGTCGTGGTCAATTTGTATCACCACTTCTATTATTGACATAAATCTCCGATGTATATACAATCAGTAGTAATTGACAATTTGGGCATGGCAGTCAATATAATATTTCCCATGCATACTAGGCATAAGACCGCCCACTGTGGAGCGGTCGTGAGGGAGCAGTCGCGGACTGCTCCAACCTTCCACTAAGGCGGATGTCGGGGCAGTCGCCCCATAGCTCAATTGTATGAGTTAACATTTTGGGGCTGGCCCTTTTTAATTCTTTTTCGTTTTTACTTTAATTTTGATTTTAGAAAATATAAAAATTATCTGATGATCGTATTTTTGAGATCTACAAATAGAGATCAGTGATGACATACTTACTCACACATTACAATTTACGATTCTTTCTCTCTTTTAAACAGTAATCCCAATTTAAATAAAAAACACAATTTTTAACTTCAAATCTTCATTACATTTCAATATTCTAACTAATATAACTATTATAAATAATTAAAAAATCCGACTTCTCCCCCTTTGCTCCCACGGTGGGCAGTCCACAGTCACGGGAGAAATCGCCCATTTCGACAAAAATTGGCCGTCCACGTGGACAATCTTGAATCTGAAGTGAGTTTTATGTGGGAAAACGTGCCAGTAGAAATCTCCTATAGTAGTGATCTCTCTACACATGTAGAAAATCTTAGAAATTTATTATTTTATTTAGTCTAAATATTATATAATAAAATCTGAGTGTGATTAAAGCCAGATATTATAGCACCACAACCAAGATCTAGGAAGATATAACACATATTAGAGGAGAATCACAAGAGAAATATAGATAAAACACATCACCGGTGATGAGGAAGACACCACTAGGCCAATGCATCTACATGTGTGGAGGAATTATAACAGGACCTGGGGTACACATTTTGTGGGCCCACAAGCTACAAACTTGTAGCATCCTTATGGTCGATAAAAGGGTGTGGAGGATATATAATTGGATAACCAAGAGGTCACACAGGAAGGTTGAAGTAATCTTCCATATATTAACAACCGGAAGAATAAAGCTTTGTTCTCTACATTTAAAAAATCATTAATTTGAATTGATTCGATTCGATTACTTTTAAATACTACTGATAAATTGATTCGATTGACGAAAAACAAGCGCAAATCCTATCTTTAACATTAAACCTAGGGCAGAAGGTTGGTATATGCATTTAGACTAATGAATAAGATTACATGAGTTCACTAGATCTAGTGTTTTATCATTTAATTCATAAGCTGAATGAGTATATTTAACAAATTCAAATAGATTTTTGTGTAGCAGTTTTCGAAGAAAAAAAGGGATTGAAAGACTTCTTTATCTGGAAAATAAGTTGGCCTTTTCTTTTTTGAAAATCAGTAGTAGGCTAGGAGTTGGCGTCTTTTTCTGGAGCAATCTTATAATCGGTGACTAGGAAGTCTCGGATTCGTGCGGGGGAGGACATGTGTTGATGCGATGGGGATAGCATATCAGGGGAATTTGTCGTGAAATGTACTTGGCATACGAAGGTGATTTCGACCGATAATAGTCCGGTCTTCTTAGGTACATAATTAATGTGTAATGAAAAAGTAGTGTCAATAATTAAATGATATGCAGTCTACGATTATTGGTCAATTATGACATATGTGGTAGATTGTACATGGATGAAAAATAAGACATAAATATATTTTGGAACATTGGAGTAATTTACTAACCATCCATAATACTTCCTCCATTCCAAATGAATATGGACATATTTTGTTTTTGTGTTTCGTAAAATATATATGGGACGTTTCTAATTTTGAATGTTGAAGCATTCTCTTTTGACAATTTTGCTCTAAATAAGATTGAAGTAGGAATGAAGTGTTGTCCGGCCAGGTCGGGTTTTTTTACAAGAATTAAAAAAGCCTAAAGATTGACCTAATACACAAATATTGTACTTGTTTGGACCATACAAATGTTGCTATACGACTTTAAGGACTTTAAGCGTTTCAACATAGAAGCTGTTGGAACATTGCAAATCACTTGTGAGAATATCGCAATGACGTTTAAAGTTGGATAACTTCTATAACAAAGACGTTTGAAGGGATCGTGGCCGGCTTAATATGATATCAGAGCATGTTCAAGTGGATGATAGATGTTACAGTCAATCGATGATAATTCTCGCTTGTTCAGAATGATTTGGCATAGAGGTGACTAATAGCATCCAAATCTATTATGTATCATGTACGTTAATTAATTAGCTTTGTTACTATATGATTCAAGTTGAAACACTTCGAGGAGTCGGGTGTGGCTGAAAGTCACCCCATATCGATGTAACAATAGATGCCTCTTTCAGAAAAATATATATGACCCTTGAACTCACAATCTCCCCGTGCAGTTGAGTGTGGATCATGTATACCATACTTGGTATACAGTACCGTATATATTCAATGGGTGGCAAGACAAAAGCTTCAATTCCTTGAATTTTCTGTTTATGTTGTCATCAATCAGCATCGTAATTAATTAGTGTTTACACTTAATTTCACTTCACTTTATGGCCCTAGATAAATTTTCCAAACAACAATGCAATATATATGTTCTAGATGGTTTAATTAAGTTGTGATGCAAGTACCATTTATATATAGTTCCTTTCTGTTTATTTTGTTTCATATTTTCGGTCTTTATTTGTTTGAAAAGGTTAAAGAAATTTTATTCCGCCACAAACTACAGGTATTCAAAATGCCATCAGGGCCTCATACAGAATCATCTTGTCAAAAAAGGACAAAAACTCAACTCCACCCAAGCAGAATAAGTCATCTGAAAATCACCCAGATGCCGCAATAATCAGACAACATCTTTTTACATATATCAATGGCATTTTATGACGTTTACATCAATTTCACTATCTTAAAGTTAATTCGTTGCAAATTAATTGTACCCAAAATTTTTAATTGTCACACTTTTGACTTTGCACGGCTATAGATCAATTTTAATTTTTTGTTTAATATCTTTGGTATTGGGAATGACATTTGAAAGATATGATCACATGAAACTTGTTAATTAAATCCCAAAATTTTGGATATGATCACTGATCATCAGCAGTTGAGTATATATCCAACTATCCATCATTAATCACAAGAATGGTTCTCAAATTCTTCATCTTCTTCTTCGTGGCCTAGCTGTATATATATGTATATTCCTCAAGTCACAGATTCTCAAGTAATTGGAGTAATTAATTAGTCTCTGTGATATGCATGGTATAGTTAATTATATTTGCTCCAGATCACGACAACAAAGCTAGCTTAATTCTTATTGTCTTTTGACATTTGGCCTCTTCAAATTATTACTTCATATTTCATATTCAGTTCGATTTGTATATATAGAGTCCCGGTATTGGCTCTACGTACGTCGACTTAGCAAGACACCAGGCCACTTTTTTGAGTTGATTAGTAAACTAAAGTTTCATTATATAATTTAAATTTAATTGAACATTTTATATTTATGATTTAAGGTTAATTCATAGTTAAATTTGAAAACCGTTGATCCGAAAAAGTCAAAATGAGAAACTTAGGATGGGACGAAAGAAGTAGTAAATAACTATTTTTTAATAAAATCACATTTTATTACGTTTATATATAACCTTGATGATCTTTGTAAGACCTCAAATGTGTTAGGCGACATTATTAACATAATATAATTTTTATTCAAATTAGTCCTCCTTACTCTAATAATATGTTGAATAATACAGAGATTGATCGTCTTAGGTAATTATAAAATTCTTCTTCATCCATTATATATTTGGTTGGTGGTTATTTATTTGTCATTATTTCCCACACAGGTTGACATTCGATTTTCGGATCTCCTAAACGTATCAAATATGTGAAAAATAATGTCAGAATTCCACGAATTATGCTGCCAACAATTAAACTGGTGCGTATTCATATCGTATATAATCGTGCCAAACACACCTAAAAAGTCTAGCTCTTTGACTAATTACCAACTCGATAGATAGTTAGTTATTATTCATATGATCACGAAAAGTTGTATACATGAGATTTTTTAAAAAAATCTCATGTATACAACTTTCCACTCATTGAAATTCATCAATACCCAAAACAACTTTTATCATTACTGATAATGACATGTTGTTTTAAAATTTACAAAACCTCCTTAAATCACTAAAACAAACTGAACAACACCGACCAAGAAATTCCAGCGGAACAAATTCTATTGCCGTTAGGCGTTAGCAATTGCATCAAAATACCAACGATAAATTAATCTCATAAAATAAATCAAAGGATACCAACAATACATCAACAATAATAACAAAATTAGTTTCCAACAATTTTCATTGGGACATTGTTGTAGATAATTACCTCGACCAACAACACCAACAAATTTTGCCAACAAAAGTAATTTGTTGATAGTAGCAACAGATTTGTAACAAATTACCAACATCAAATTGGCCTCGTAGTAAATGAAAAATACCAATAAGCGACCAACTAATTATCGACATTGCCAATTCTTAAAATTATCAATTTTGAAAAGAGTTGTACAGTTGTACTCCCATAAAATAACCCTACAAAAATTGATATTTTAAGAATCTCACAATTCTACATCCAAATAATAAGAATAATAAGCGGGACAAAATATCATATAAAATATCATATTCACGCTGTTTGAATGTTTTCAGATAGTATTGATTTGTTTTGTTGGACTAATGGTGCAATTCAATGTTATCAAGCGTTGTGTGGGAAAAGTGGAAAACGAGTACACTATATACTATATATTGCACATGTAGACAAAGCTTAGCATTTTATTTTCGTCAAAAGTGTGTGTTACTGTGATGTACGCGTAACGTTTGATTGATTTGTCGAATCGTTTTTCATGATCGATAAATAAATGGATAAGTGGAGAGACCAACTTCGTTCCCTACTAATTAAGATGGAGAAAGTTGAAGAGCGTCACTGCCAAATCCTCGAATCTTCTTCTAACAAAGAAAAAATAAAAAGTATCACAGTACTATGAGAATGACTTATATCCATCGCTGCAGCGTCATACCAAGCACCAATCACACTTGCATCATAAACACCGTCGGTCTACTTTAATTATTGTGTTAATTACTTATTAGTTAGGATCTATTCTTACGAAAAAGCTTCATTAATTTGATTGATTCGGATCAATTCGATTACATTTTATCTTCTGATTCATTGATTATATTAGACGAAGAAAACGAGGCAATATCCAGGAGATGATTTTATAGAGAGATTAAAAGGGCCCGACGAACATGATGCTTATAGTCAGAAATATTAGAGATTTTTATTAAAAGTAATGGTGTGATATATACACATACAATATTTGCTCATAAAAAAATTATTGATAAACATTATATTTATATGTATGAACATCAGTTTTTCCCATGCTACTCACTAATGCTGTATCTTCCAAGACTTAATTTGTGATAATGTATTATTGAAATACAAACTTGTTTAGATATCGTATTTCCAAAAGACAAGAACAATATTACATGATATTTATCGACAAACATCACAAATTTAGCTTCATATAACGCATGTTTAATATAACTGTAACGTACTGTATTAGATACTACTTCATATTTTATTTTAAAACACTAACATTCACACATACAATAGCTGATGATACAAAACAACATTCAATGTCGAATTGCCAATGCGAAAATAAAATATACTGATAAAGACATTATAGGTTTACATAAAACATCGATAACGAAACATAGTTTTTTATATCCATATATAATATTATAGGTCTTTTAAAAACGCAAGAAACTTTTTTGACTTTGTAGTAAATTATTTCAATACATGACAAAAAATATAATAAAATTATATTATGAAAATAAATTAAGTATATTTTACTAATATAACTTTATTTTATCTTTTTAATGTAATTTCTGAGTAATTCTGATCGAAGTCAACATCTCTAGGAAAACTTTCACTATGAAGGTAATCTTAAGTAAAAATTAAATATTTCCGACTATAACCATATAGCTAGATTCTCATACATTATTTGTTGACAAAGTGGGAAACTGGGAATACCGTAACCATCTTCTGGTTCAAAATCATTTCCATACTCACTATTCTTCATGATCTATTCAATAATTTTCCGCCCATTCCACAACGGGACCATTGTCACTAGGATAGTTGAAAAGATGTTCACCATCTCTAATGTAAATTAGAGATTTCATCCTCAATCCCTGAATATATTAATTCGATCCACCAACTTCTAATTATTCATATATCAAATAAAGAATAACTCACAACCAAAATGAATGTTTTTAGTCGATCCTAAATATATTACTTTACCAAAATATATTACTTTACCAGGATTTAACTACAAACATTTATATTTTAAAAATTTATACATCTACTAAAACATTTTATATTAAAAACGGACTCGTCACTAATTCTAAATGAAACTATAGTATGTCTAATATCTAGTTGGAAATAACCTAAACACCGTGTCATGCCGATTAATTGTTGACTTGTGTGTGTTGGTGTGTATCTGAAACCAATATAAACTACACTAGGTCGCGTTCCACGATTATGACTCGCTGATTGACTGACAAATAATATAAAAAATGAAGCTCACTCGTGACAAAAAATCGGATAACATCACACATGCCAATATTCAAATAGTCTGCCTCTATCTCATGAGCTTACATTTATCGTTTTAAGCGTCTGTAGAAAGCTTACATTCTTTAAAAAAAACTACTCTGGCGATAAATAATAAGCAATCTCAACTTTACATTCAAATTACGTGATTTCTTAAAAATACACTTTTTACGTTTTATATATTATCATTCTTTAATTTTCGCGTAAAATTGCATTAACCAATGTATGAAGTTATAGGAATGAAGGTATACTTTTGGGTTTAAAACAACCACTCCATCTTTTTTTAGAATATTTACTTTATTATTACGATTAATCACAACTAACTTGGACTATAATTTACTTTAAAAATATAATTATTTAATACTTAATAGAATTATATTATAAATATTACCAGTTTAAATTTTCATTATATACTGTTGTTAAACTTTTTATCATAATATTTTAAGAGTAATGAATAGTTAAAATTAATTATGATTGACATATTAAAGTAAAAGTGGAAAGATAGTAAAACAATGAGTTAGTATTTCATATATTTTTAATGATTTGAATGTGACAGCCCAACAACACTCGCTAGCTACCCTATATATACAAATCTTCTTCCTTCTTTTATCAACTCCAAATCTTCTCTTGCATTCTGGTATTTCTCCTAACTTTCCAAGTCTCAAAAGGAGTTCAAGCACCACTGCAATATTTACCTAATTACTCATTTCTTTAACTATATAAGAAACTCAACTGTTCTTTCTCATTAACCATATTCTCAAACTCAGGTATCTATCTGGTTTTCTCAATATGCATGTCCTTCTATACTAAGTGCATGTAATTTTTGGTACTGGAAGTGCATGGCTGTCTTTCTGTTATTCTTTTTCTATATATGTGCAACTCTTTCCAACTACAGATTTCGTGTATCCATGAATCACATGTAATATATGATAACAGTACATGATTCAGATTGATCTACATGTAACATGCATTCACCTACAATTTGGCTTAAAACAGGGAAAGAAAGTGTTAGGATTGGATTAGTGATTTATTCTGTTATTAATTATAGCCAGAAACAAACAATCGCGATCCTCTGACATTTTGTGGATTCTGACATGTGCCGCAGATATTAAGAGAATCATCTTGTTTTAAGACTTCTAACCTGAAAAGTAAATTTACAGTTCTCTTGAAAGAAAACACCAACAAGCATGTGGAGACTCAAGGTTGCTGAAGGTTGACAGCCCTTACCTCTATAGCACCAACAACTATGTTGGACGGCAGATCTGGGAATTCGATCCCAATTATGGGACAGCGGAACAGCGTGAGGAGGTGGAGAAGGCACGTCAAGATTTCTGGGACAATCGTTACCAAGTCAAGCCCAGTAGTGACCTTCTCTGGCGACTTCAGGTCTAAAAACCTTGTTCATTCTAGAAATAACATTTACGATACACAAACATCATCAAGTACGGCATGTCTAACGGAAAATTTGTCCGTTATCTAAATTTGTGCAGTTCCTACATGAGAAGAACTTCAAACAGACTATACCTCAAGTGAAGGTAGCTGATGGTGAAGACATAACTTATGAGACGGCATCAGCCACGCTGGAGAGAGCAGTTCACTTCTTTTAACTTTGCAAGCTGATGATGGCCATTGGCCTGCAGAAAATGCCGGTCCCTTGTTCTTTCTTCCCCCTCTGGTGAGTAATTTTAGCCTGGCCAATCAAACAGTTACTCTTCAATAATATCAATTAAGAGGAGAAAATCAAATGATAAAAAGGTCAAATGTGAAGCTGATCTTTTCTATCTTCTCTACTTATGAAATTTCTACAGGTCATGATTGTTTACATAACTGGACATCTCAACACAGTTTTCCCAGCAGAGCATCGCAAAGAGATTCTCCGCTACATATACTGCCACCAGGTGAAATATCACCACTTCAGCACTAATCGATGATTTAACTTCCACAATCAGATCAATAAATATACTAACCAAATCATTATGCAAAAACAGAATGAAGATGGTGGATGGGGTTTTCACGTAGAAGGGCACAGCACAATGTTTTGCACAACACTGAGTTACATATGTATGCGTGTACTGGGAGTAGGACCTGATGGTGGAGTTAACAATGCCTGTGCTAGAGCAAGGAAATGGATACTTGACCACGGAACTGTAACAGCAATTCCATCTTGGGGAAAGACATGGCTTTCGGTATGATACATTATATCAAAGAATGAAAGAAATCCAACAGTGAAATAGCATTTAGATGCGATTTCAGGATCTCAACCAGACTTAATGAAGAGCTTTCATTTTATTATTGTTGTAGATTCTGGGAGTATTTGAATGGACAGGAACCAACCCTATGCCCCGGAGTTTTGGCTCCTTCCTTCTTTCCTCGATGCATCCAGGTTAGCACCACAAGTTTCTAATTACCAGTACAAGAATATGGCTATGCAATCAACCAGGATTACAATAGAAGTCGTCTCTCATAACATGTTTTTTCCCTTCTAAAATGCAGCTAAAATGTGGTGCTATTGTGAATGGTTTACATGCCAATGTCATACCTATATGGCAAGAGATTTGTCGGACCAATAACTCCTCTAATTTTACAATTAAGAGAAGAGCTTTATGATCAACCCTATGAAGCAGTAAACTGGAGTAGCATCGACATCGCTGTGCCAAGGTAAAAAACTTTCACAAGTAACTGCTAATTATATACTAGTCCATAAGTGCTTTGTGATGCTAAAAGATGAGGTGCTAATCCGAACATCTTATGACAGGAGGACCTTTACTATCCTCACCCATTAATACAAGATTGGATGTGGGATAGTTGTTACATACTAACAGAGCCTCTATTGACTCGCTGGCCTCTGAACAAGCTAAGAGAGAAAGCACTTGAAGTCACAATGAAGCACATCCACTACGAAGACGAAGCCAGCAGATATATAACCATAGGTTGTGTCGAGAAGGTTTTATGTATGCTTGCCTGTTGGGTTGAGGATCCCAATGGGGACTACTTCAAGAAACATCTTGCTAGAATACCTGACTACATATGGGTCGCAGAAGATGGCATGAAGATGCAGGTACAGAAAAGTGCATTAGTCCATGCTGACTCGTATTCTCCTTTTTTTTTCTATCTAACATGTCAGGTTCACTAACTTTAATTCAAATGCAGAGTTTTGGAAGTCAACAATGGGATACAGGTTTTTGCTATACAAGCACTGCTGGCTAGTAATATGACTAATGAAATAGGCGAAACACTAAAGAAAGGGCATGAATTCGTAAAGAACTCTCAGGTCACAACTTGAGTAAAGCTTTGTCATTTTCTCAAATTATTTCCGTAGCTTGAATTAGTGCTGACATTTCATTTTGCAGGTCAAAGACGACCCATATGGTGATTTTAGAGGCATGTACCGCCATATCTCAAAGGGATCATGGACATTTTCTGATCAAGATCATGGATGGCAAGTTTCAGACTGTACGGCTGAAGGATTGAAGGTATCCACAGTTTTTTAGATACCATTTAGTCATAAATTCTAGTTCTTACACTAACTATTTATTTCCAAATCCAGTGTTGCCTTCTCTTCTCTGTGATGCCACCTGAAATTGTTGGAGAAAAAATGGAACCTCAAGGCCTCTATAATGCCGTCAACATACTGCTATCTCTGCAGGTACTAGTAGAATTTTCCTAGTCTATAAGAAGCTTTGAGTCAAGTACAAATCCATATTCAAATGTTCAAGCTTATAAAGGGTCTCAAAAGTTTACCATCAAAAGAAGGTTGTTCCCTCATATTAGAACTTTATAGAGTAGCTTTAAGTAATCGTACCTACATGTATGATTGATGCATGAGCAAAAGCGGTGGTTTAGCTGCATGGGAACCTGCAGGATCTTCAGAGTGGTTGGAGGTAGAGTCATCCTAGCGTTCCTTGAATACCAAATTATACAATAACACCAATTTTGGATGTTGAACTAAGAGCACAACAAATTAATAATACTTCTCTTTTCATTCTGCAGTTGCTCAACCCAACCGAGTTCTTCGCTGACATCGTCATTGAACATGAGTAAGCTTCGTCATGCCTGTCTTTGTCCTTTCAGAAAGATATTTGATCTGTATTGAGAAAAAGTAACATTCATAAATTCTGTTTACAGGTACATCGAGATGCACCTCATCAGCAATTCAAGCTCTAGTCATGTTCAAGAAGCTATACCCGAGCATCGGAAGAAAGAGATAGAAAACTTTATTACAAAGGCTGTTGGATACATTGAAGATGTCCAGAGGCCTGATGGTTCATAGTAATTATTCTTCTTGAACTAATTAGAAGTATATGAAAGAGTGAGTTACAATTTACAATTATATGCTAGTTATGCATATAACATGTTAACAGCTACAGGTATGGAAACTGGGGTGTTTGCTTCACATCGGCACTTGGTTTGCACTGGGAGGACTGGACTGGCTGCTGCTGGCAAGGCTACAACAACTGTGCAGCCGTCCGGAAGGTGTTAATTTTCTACTAAAATCACAAAAAGATAATGGTGGCTGGGGAGAAAGCTACATTTCCTGCCCCAAAAAGGTAATTTCGTAATTGAATTGAAAATTTCTTGCTGACCCCATTTATTGATCACATAAAATGTGGCCAGCATTCAGATACATAAATTGGAACTTAATAAGAGAACATACCATTGCAATACTTATTTTCTGTCTCTGGAATTAGGAATCGTGCCACTGGAAGATAACGCTCAAATTTGGTGCATACTGCATGGGCAATGATGGGGCTAATCCACGCAGGGCAGGTTAGCCTCCTTTTACAACATTCAGCATTCGCAGTTAATCTAGAGAGAATATAACTTGTTTACTTGCTGATATGGATTATAACTATTGCTTTTCTCTTGTTGTATCTTCAATAGGGTGATAGAGACCCGAGGCCTCTCCACAGAGCAGCAAAACTTTTGATCAACTCTCAGTTGGAAGATGGAGATTTCCCACAGCAGGTAATATTCTGTGCAAAAACAGCAATTTATTTTGCAAAACGCTTTTGCAAAGTTCTGAAACTAATTTGTCTCTTAAATGATTACAGGAAATCACTGGAGTTTTCATGAAGAACTGTATGCTTCATTATGCAGCATACAGAAATATATACCCACTGTGGGCTCTAGCAGAGTACAGGAAGCGGATTCCACTACCATCAAGAAACATCTAATAACAAATTCCAGTAAAGAGTCAAAAGTAGTAAACATCATATGTTGGTTCGTTAATATACATATTTAAGTAAATGCCATAGTTTCCTGCTTACCTAAAGAAATACTAGTAAATGTATAGTGTTATACTCTGGTACGATTGTATAAATAAGTTAGTTCAACAAGAAAATTGTCAAAAGTTATTAAGTACATTATTGTAAGTGTCCTTGTGAATAAAAGAAAGTTTTGTATACTTTTATCTTGCTTTCAAGAAATTCTAGAATGACTATATAAAGAGCAGTTGACCATACCGAGAGGCTTATGGCGAAAGTTACTGAGCAAACAGAAATTCAGAGATCATATGAAAATAAAAAGGAAATATCATCAATCATAAACACTACAGAACAAAGAATGAATCTGATTTCAGAATAAATTGCAATCAACCAAAAACATCAGAAACAGCTACAAGTTCAGTACCTTATTGTAATGTTTTATTTACTTTTCTGTTGCTATGAAGAAGTTCTAGAATGATCATAAGGAGCAGTTCACCATGATCAAATATCAAGAGGCTTAAGACAGTAACCGAGCAAACAGAAAATTGCATCAAGAGAAAGATAATAGCATCAATGAATACAGTAAAAAGAAGAATGAATCTGGTTCAGCATAAATTGCAATTAACCATGAAAAGCTAACGGATGACAGTCTAACACTGATCTTTGCTGTCTGATGGACCAACGATGCACAAGCATCATCTAGATTGATAGTCTACATTTACACAATATAACACCACAACATGAAACTCATACAACCATAAAAGTTTGTTAACTGACATGCACATAAAACAAATAGCTGCATACAAGCCCAAAAGTGAAGCTAAATATTAAACTTCTCACAAACAAAAACTCAGAAAAAGCAAATTAGCTGAAATCGAGCAAGTTTCAAGCAGTTAAATTCCTTTTCAATACTGGAATGAAGGATCAGCATAAAGGTTGATTATCAATGCAGGCAGCAAAATGGCAG
Organism: Plantago major; assembly: GCA_026545765.1. Taxonomy (NCBI): domain Eukaryota; kingdom Viridiplantae; phylum Streptophyta; class Magnoliopsida; order Lamiales; family Plantaginaceae; genus Plantago; species Plantago major. The sequence continues at coordinate 18,908 of JAIFAC010000227.1, read as the reverse complement.
CTGAGAAACAGAACAAGTGTAGGGCAAAGTCTAGATTGTCATTCAATGCTAGAATGCAACCCAATCGCCTTTTTCTTTAAACCCCATCAATCAAGATTTTGCTATGCAAGAAGAGCCGTAGCAATACCCAATGCAATAACTCAAACAAGGAGCAATAAGAGCTTATACTCTCCTTACATTTTTCCCAAATCAATTGTACATTACATATACACCTAGCTTCCATTTTTGCTACCTGCTCAGACCTTTTACTATGTTACTACTACATCATCTCCATCTTCCAGTCTCATCAATACAAACAGTACCAAAACGAAGCACTTTATTAAAAACAAATGAAAACGAAACATAAATGCAAATAAATACCAAACCATAATCAAACAAATTTAACTGAATCAACAGCTTCAATATACCATATAAATGCAGAAATTCATGGAAAAAATTAGCATAGTAGATAAAAATATTATCTCTTTGCCGGTAATTTTCGAGTCTCTAGGGCTTTGTTCGTTCACGATAAAGTAAGCTAGGGTTTTAAAATCCGGTTCGGATACTCTAATTTTATACCAGCCGGTCTAGAACCATTTCACTTCACTCCGGTCTGAACCGGTAAAGAGAACCATAATTCAGCGAAGCAGAAGATAATTTTGCTTTTATCATTTTCTGTTCTAAAATGATTTTCCGCGAAGCAGAAGATAATCGCCTTCCCGCTACTATATATATTCTCCCCAAATTTCAAATCGAAAAATCTCAACTGATTCTCTTCGTTGTTTCACCTCGTCACACATTCAAATCACATAACCTGCACAATTCAGCTCAGGTTCGTATTCACAGAGATTCAAACCGAAGGAGAAAATAAGAATGGGGAAGCGATTGCGTAAAGCTAGATCGTTGCACTGCTGCTGCTCACCTCGGATATCCTCCTACCTCGCACCCCAATCGCTTTTCAGCTGGTATGAATATGAATTTTGAGATCTGTAAATAGTTGAATTCGTTTTTTGATCGGATGATTCTGTAGCGATTGACAGTTGAATGTATGTTTCAATTATCTCTGTTAGGATAGATCAGGTGGCTGAGTTATGTTTATGCTTGATGTCGATGGAATAGATCTGGAAACGTTTCTGTTCATGTTATAATGTCTTCTATTATTGCGACATTGAATGCGTGTACGGTTGGAAGTTTAATAAACGAGTGTTCAAAGCTCTGGCGAGCTATTTAGGTTGATTTAGTTTTCTGAGATGAACTGATCGAAATTGTAGCAACGTTGGAGTAAGCTTATACTATTGATTTGATTTCATGAGCTATGTTAATTGAATGGTGATGATTCTGATGTTTAATGAACTTTGACGTGGCTATTATACTGCTGAGAGCTTCATCTTATTTTGTTTGGCGTGTTTTCGATTTGTCGATAGATTACATGTTTGAATATGATACTATTTGCTGAAATGTTTTAAGGTAAGACTCTGTGTCTCGCTTTCTATCTTTGATGTGATTATCATTTCGTTTAACTTATTCTAATTTGTGCTGACTTAGGTATGAAGAGGATGTATGGACAGCAATTGCTAAGTTTATGGATGGGAAGTCTCTGGTGATGCTTGCAGCTACCTGCAAATGGTTTCACCGTGTAATGATGGAGGAGAGTGTGTGGAAATATGCATGTCTCCGTGATCTTCAGGTCCCTGACCTGGCAGAGTTGAGTTCAAATGGATGAACTCTATGCCTCAGTTTTGGTGAAACCTCTGACTCTTTGAAGCTCCACCAAATTTGACAAATGGAGATATACTGTTTAGTTATGTCAGATAGTTAATTATCTATTCTCTGCAGATGGAAGTCACTCGTACAGTTTCTATGAAAACGAGAAGCATCTCGGTAAATGAACTTTCCTGAATTAGTTTTTACTTCTTTTTCAGGCTGTTATTTCATTGGCGTTTGATGAAATTATTAAATGTGTGTGATTGGTATAGTATCATTTATCAAATGAAGTTTAGTTTTGTAGTCTGCGTGAACTCCTGATAAGTGGCCATGTTACATAAACCTTTAGCTTTGTTCTGAAAGATTAATAATAACTGACACTGAGTAGATAGCATGATAACCTTTCCTGTATGGATGGATGTGCTTAGGAGCCAACATTTGTGATAAATTATACAAACACATGACTATTATATCCGGGCTAAGCCGTGCAAGATTAGCTACTGAGTAAAAATCTCATCACATTTCTCCTTTAGTGTGTGTGCCTGTAACAGTTTTTACCTGTGCACTGCCTCAGCTGTCTTTGAGGATATAACAATCTTGTGTCTAATATGCATACACAGACTTATTTTTTGTATTTTATCTATAAAAGCAGATTGGATCACGAATTGGGCGTTCTTCTTGACTCAGATGTTGCATTCTTGACTGAAGTCTAATTGCACCCTAAATTTCCAGGAAGAGATAGTTGAAAAATGTTGGAGAAAAATGGCAACTGTGTGTTATGCAATATTAAAACTGGAATCTGGATTGCTGGTAATCTAATTTTCTTTAGCTCATTGTGGAATTTGAAGTTATTACTTCACTGTTTATAGTCTTAACTCTCCTGCAAATTCAAGCGTGGTCATGTTTGAAGACATTCAGCTTGTTCGATGTCCCGTTTGTGACCTAGAAACATGTGAGGTGAGTTAAATCATGAGCTATCAAATCATTGCACACTTCATCTCATTATTTTGCTACACATTGACTGCTTTATGTTTTAGATACTAATTAAAAGCATAATTTGAAGTAAAACAAGTGCTTATGAATCTGTTAAATGCCCATATAACTATGCTTGTTGCATGTTTGAAGTATTAATTAAAGGACGATTTTAAGTAAATACAAGTGCTTATGTTTCTTCAAAACACAATTATTTCCTGTAGCCATTACGTGCATGTGGGTGAAAGAAATCATCTGTCAGTTGACACCAGTAACTTGGACTCTCTAAACACTCTAGTTTATGGCAACAGGAACAATGCAGACTTTGGAAGCAAGGCATATTGAACTCTTCTTGTGAGGGATATCTAAACGGGAGCTGGGAGTATGAGTTATTAGGAAGCTACCTCATCCAGAAGCAGGCTGATGCAGCTTCTGGTGGGATTTTTGACATCAAGCATCTCAATAATCGATCTACTTCTGGTACATAATTCTCGTGGCATATAATTTATTAATTTATCTTCCATAGCTATCTAGTATCTACTGTTGCAAGTTTACCTCGAGATGTCCTGTGGTAGTTAGATGAGCTAAGTTCCTTATCCTAGGCATTCTTTTTAATTGAATTTCAGATATTCTTAATCTCAAGACATGGGTGGGAAATAAAAATGACTGGCAGCCAAAAGCAATGATAACACTGAATGCAGTTGCGGTGAGCACCAATTTGCAATTGAATGAAGGTAAATTTTAAACTCTCTGATAATGAGGTAACACTGCCTTGCCTTATTTTTGCTCCATATAAGCACAAATCTCTTAGTGGACTAACTCAGTTTGTTGTCCACTTTGTGTCTGTTTAGTGTCAGTCAGATGGCTTAGTTAGTTGAACAATGTTATCGTGTTGCTGATGTTGCAAATCTGTGATTTCAAGATAATAGGAGTAATTCTAATTGTATCTTTAATGTACCTCTGAAAACAGGTCTTCAGATTAAATACCATGTCATGAAAGCTGGGAAAGAGGGCAAAGTTGTTGCAATTCGTATATCCCAGCAGCTAGTGTAGTTCTACTAAGATACACACATTGATGCATTTCTAAAGAAGCCTAACAATTCTCTTTTCCCAGTATATCCGCGAAAACAGGTCTTGGATAAAATATCAAGTCTTGGCTTCGGATAAAATACAATGGTTCAGTTCATATATCCCAGTAGCTTTTGTAGTTCTAGTCAGATACATGTTGTTGATGTTACTTCTGTTGAAGTCTAACAACCCCCTCTTCCCAGTGTAGATTAGGAATTTTTCCCACAGTATTGATTTTTACAAAGACTTGACAACAGCCAAGCCCTTATGATAAGCTTAAGCATGTCATTCAGACATGTCAGTTTTGGTGTATGAGAATGAACATGCTCATAGATTGTTTGTATGAAAACATAGTTTTGTTTTATGAGATATGGATTGAGCTCATAGATTGTTTGTATGATAAACATGCTCAACATTTCATTAATAAAATGATTTTAAGAAAGCTCATGCGTGTCAGCAGCGTGTGGTTATTCTGTACAAAACCGAAGTGATCTCTCTGGTAATATTTACAAGCTAATTATGCTGAACAGTAGAATTCTGTATATAGGAGATCCTACCGGCCTAATATGATAAATATTAAATACCAAAAGTTTTATTTCCATTGCTCTCCTTTACACTTGGTTATGGTGAACGCTTTAAAGTTTAAACAATTTTAAGAGGAGAGCATCAAACCTTTTTCTCCTTAACAATTTTGATTTCTCACCGAGGCATGTTCAGAATTCTTGAATAATTCAGATTGGTATCGCTACTCTTTAAGCTTCTAAAAAGGTACAAAGGGCGTAGCAAAGTATAGTAGAGCATTTCAAGTAGAAAAGTATCCAAGAACTGAAATTGCTTCAAATATTGCACTAAGTTACATGTATGAACTGTTGCAGAGCAAAAATGGTGGTTTACCTTAGCTGTATATGGGAACTTGCAGGAGATTCGGAGTTGTTGGAGGTAGTCATCTGTAATAACAGTCCTCAAATACCTGAATAGGAATGTGTATAATCTCCAATGGTTGATTAATAGTCTTTTCTTTCTAATATTGGAATCTGATAAATCAGCCCAAACTGGCTTACTGGGGCCTGGTGGGATGCCCTTATAGGTTACAAAATTGCGCTTTAGCCAATGATGTAACCAGATGTAACAGAAACAAATTGAACAGAAACATGAGCTTGCTTTCCCTTCATGGCAAATATGAGCACAAATCTGATGCAAAATTCAATTTTTACATTCTCATACATAAGAATCAAGTTATTACAAAATCTGAAAGTGCATAAAAAGAATTGTATCCAAATCCTTAGGAGGAAAAACTAAAATAGAATAAAAGTCCACAAGTAACTCTTCCAGGAAGGGGTACTTCAAATACCTGCATATATTGCTAAAACATAAGTTCACAACACAAGTCACTAATAGTGAACATTATTGAAACTTTGATAGTTAACTTCAAAGAACTGCCTCAACACAAGAATGTTTGCACATTTGCAGTTATAATCTTCCAAGTTCAAATGAAACGGTGTTCAGTCTGTGATTGTTGAACCGATCTGCCATCAGTTTCCGTGCAGAGTTCGCTGGAGTTTCTTTATCTTCTTCCAGAATGGGTCGCCATGCTTCAGCGCAACCTGTCTTATCAGGATCCAATCTTGGTGATCGAGTCTCGCTGCTCGAGAAACAGAATGATTTCTTCACTTTCGCTAACGAGAACAGCTGCTTGTCTCATACTTTCCTGGCTCTTTTCAATGTCATTCTTCTTATACTTGGTAATTATCACATGTGCTGGATTTGTAAAACAGGCGGCCAGTATGTCTGATATCATGATAGTTAACGCTCGAATATTTGCTCATCAGATGGTCCTCTGGTACACTCAGTACCACTATGCTCAACTAGCAAAAGAGTTTAACACATTCTGTACATTGAGTTAGCAGCAATGAGTTTAACGAAAGAGTTCGACACAAATTTAACAGAATGTCGAACTCTTTTTGCTGAACACAGTAGTACCGAGTGTACCACAGGACCAACTGATGAGCATACATCAGTGATTAACTATCATCATACTTGCCGCCTGTTTTACAAATCTAGCACATGTGATAATTACCAGGTAATGACATTGAAAAGAGCTAGGAAAGTATAAGACATGAAGCTGTTCTCGAAAGTGAAGAAATCATTCTGTTTCTCGAGCTTGAACTGGCCAAGATGGATCATTATAGATAGAGGTTGCCTTGAAGCGTGGCGACCCATTCTGAAGAAAAACTGAAACTAGTCCAGTTAGTACCTTTTGACATTACAATTGCTGTTAAAGTGACGCAATTATCCTAGACAGGCAATGTAGTACTGGATGGGCAAACGTGAAATGTTTGAATGCCCATACCAATTGGTTGGTGGCTTCAGTGATCGTTGGACGTGATTTGTCCGTAGCTTGAATGGACGGTGCAGATTGAATCAGTTGAGTCTGAAGTATTCTTTTCCGTTATGGTCGATGCGTCGTCGTTTCAATTTAGGCACCGTTTTGGGTGGGAATTGATTTGGGGCGCTCTTATGGTTGACGAATTTAGAAATTCGTCCTTAAAGTCGTTGATTCTTGATTTTCATTAAACAAGATGAGCAACGAAGTTTATTAATTATATTTGTCAAAGATTTATCATGTTGATACGGATAGCTGTCTTTTGCTAGATAAGTTTGAAAAGCTTTGAAAACTGCATACAGATTGGCAAAAGTATCTTGCACTTATTTACCTCATTTGCTTTACTTAATTAGTATTACCTTTTCCTTAAACCAAAAAAACAAGCATATTTATAGTATAACTGTATAAGTATACAGTGTCTGTTAATACAACACCACAGTTAATCAAGAAATCATCTCTGTCTGATGGAGGAGACACCGCCGCTACAGCTGCCAGAGGAGCTATATAGCGGAGGAGGGATGTTCATGAAGGTGATGACAGACGAACAAATTGAAATTCTCCAGAAACAGATAGCAGTTTACTCCATCATTTCTCAACACCTTCTCTTGTTGCACAAATCATCCCTCACCTCTCAAAATGATCATTTAACTGCTGGTATCGTTCACTTCTTTTTATCCGACTACTGTTCGTGCTTGTTTACTTCTTAAATTGTGTTCCCTAGTCCCTACTCAACTGATCACCCTGCTAGTCTTGCTGGTTTCAGTCGTTAACTTTCGTTGTGTGTGGAGTTGGAAGGCTGTGTTATCAGCTAAGCGTTACCGATTTATTTGAATAGAATGATAACACAAGTTGCATATCTTTGTCAAAGCGTAGATTTGCCCATTATGTAGTAGCTATGCAAGTAGTTTGTTTTTGGCCTATTATTATAATCTTCATATGTGCACTACTAGATTGATAATGCAGTTTAATTCTATCAGACAAAGATCTGTTCTGGCTTTTTTTTCCTTCGTGCGTAAACAAGTTTTGTATTGATCATCAGGAGCTAGGATGGAAATCTATACTATGACCTTACCTTCCATCTGGATCCCATAAAATGTCTGGCAGACAGCGTTGGTCTCAACGTCTACCCAGCTTCAGATTCTTGAAGAAATATTTAACCAAGGGACTGGAACTCGAACAAGCAGAAGATCAAAACTATAGCTGCACAGTTGTCAGAACATGGCCAGATTTCTGAGACTAACGTGTATAATTGGTTCCAGAACAGGCGTGCTAGATTCAAGAGGAAGCAACAGACAGCACCAGCTAAACATGCTCAAACAGAAGCAAGTACGGATTTAAGGTCCCCCAGTAAGACAACCACCAACTCAGGGTATAAACAACACCATGACCTTGGAAGCTCAACGAGAACTGAAACCATGTATACTACAGATGGCAGCTCAGAACTTGGTGCTGGTCTTGATCAAATATCCTTTGGTGCAAGTGATTTACCAAATTCAAATCGTGTTCTTTCACATAATCTTAGTTCCTTGACTGCTTTGTTCAACATCTAGCTCACCGTATATGGTAACAACTAGAAATGAACTTATGAGTTTCATTCTGATAGTACTACTACATTCATAGAAGCAACCAACTACAGTTTTCATTTGTAAGTTGATATACTTTTGATTTACAAGCCAGGAACATGCAATTAGAGCCAATGACTCTTGAAAAAGAAGCATTGTAGCTTTTCACAACACAATGGTAGTATGACAATCATCTGTGTGTAGCTAGAGTTTTCAATAAATTATTCTCTCGATGGTTTTGCCCTTAAGTTGGCTGTCTCAGTGAACAAAATTGCTCGTGCAGGACTGGACTGTTTGGCGGCAAAGATTCACGTTTCAGATAATTCTATCCCTGTTGGAAGAGGAAGGCCATCACATGTCTGGATAACGATATTGGTATATATGCATGTCTGTGGTATTAGAGCATTGAAAAGGAACTTGTTTGGTTTGCAGAGACACATTTCAAACAGAAGTTTGGCTTCTACAGTCTATTCTTCTCTTTAGTGTTATATGAGCCTGTATTAATTTTTTTTCTTATATCAATCTATCTGGAAAATCATGGTTAGCCTGATCAACTGAATTGTCTTTCTGCATACTGTGTGTACGTAAACGCATGGATTTGAGAGATAAAATTTATACCTCTTTTTTCCCAAGGAGCAGTACTGATAGAAACATATAACTCCAGTACATGAACCTGCAAACAGAAATTTATACAACTTTTGGACAACAGCTTTTCAGAGTGACCTTATGTTTCACTGATCTTGAGGCTGTAAATTACAGCATAAAGTTGAGTAGCTTGATTGAGGTGGAATACATAAGATCACAATCATATGTATAAACTCTGAAGAAAGATGCATACACAAACTAACTGGGACAGAGTTGTATAAAGAGGATAATTCACAGATTATTGTCTTCTGGTACTGGTAGAGAAGAGAAATGAGCATTGTCTTCTCTCTCTATGTTCTTTGTTTGGGATGGAGTGAGTATATATGCACTGCGCGGGCCCGAAATAAAGAGTAAACATTGCGACGAAATAAAATAGATGCAAGAATTTATATAGGTTCGGCAATTGACGGAAATAGAGAGAAACGAAGATAGGTTAAGTCCCACTATATTTAGTAGAAATCTGGCCCATATTTACACCATTACTTAAGCGTGAAGAGTTTTCCATAACCATTCCATAACACTTAGGTATTGGATAATGGGTTATAACTTATAATCTAAAATTACTTTCTGAAACTTTGATCGGCTTTGTCGCCATCTTTAAAGTCCATTTGGACATACAATATATTAATTGAACTTACAGCAATAGCTTGCCGATATACTATATTTTGTTACCTTAGTTAAGCAATAAGTAGAAAACGGTCTCCAAATAAATGTAACCCACAAGTCATTGTATATATTTCTCTTCTTCTGCATAAATTCTAACAACTGCTTGGAAATTGCACTTTTAACGATATGGAAAAATTGTATGAACACTCAAAATTTCTAGACTGGGACACCTTATTGAAACAAAATCTTCTGGAGTAATGTGTTTTCTCTAATTTACGGCTACGATAAATCTCCAAATTCACTGGACATAAGAAAAATGACATTGGACAGGAAAAAAGGAAAAAGGTGAAACAAACTCCCGCGAAGCAGAGGATAACTGCCCCTCTCACATTCCCGCTGCGATATATAATCTCCCAAAATTTCAAATCGAAATTCCCAACTGTTCTTCTTCGAGTTTTGACCCCCTCAAACACTTGAGAAACTCAAAATCACGTTAAAAAATCAGCTCAGCTTTGAAACTCAGAGATTCAAAACCGAAGCAGAAAATTTAGCAGAAATCATGGTGAAGCGATTGCGGAAAGCTAGATCGTTGTGCTGCTGCTGCTCTCCTCAGTTAACCTCAACAACACTCATCAATCCATTTTCAACAGGTATGTGTGTTATTTTAGCTACGAATATGACTTGTAAGTTTTCTATATGGCTGAATTCATTTTGATCGGATAATTTTCTAAGCGATTAAGGATTGAAGGTATTTATCGAACTCTGCACGGATTGATGGGTAGCTGAGTTGCGTTTTTGCATGATGATGGATTAGATCTGGAAATTTATGAGCAGCAGTGATTGTGCGTTGATGAATTTGTGTGTACGGCTGGAAGTTTAGTAGCTGAGCTAGCTCAGGTTGATTTAGTTTTCTGAGGCGAAATTTATTGTTATTGGAGTGATGTTGAAGGTTCGATCTGAGCTTAGGTGCTTTTGTGTTTCTGAGCTGAACTAATTGAAGTACAGTGACGATTTCAGTGAAACTTGAATGTATTTGGATGTGCCTGTTATACAGCTTCTTATTTTGATTGAGATGTGTTGGATTTGACGGGAAATGCTGATTCGTCATTTTATCAGTTAAGATGTGTATCTGATGGGAAATTTGCGACTAAGCATTTTGTTAATTTCCATTGATGTTTTTGCTGACTCAGGTATGAAGAGGATGTATGGACAGAGATTGCTAAGTTTATGGATGGAAAATCTATGGTGATGCTTGCAGCAACCTGCAAATGGTTTCACCATGTAATGATGGAGGACAGTGTGTGGAAGTATGCATGTCTCAGGGATCTTCAGGTCCCTGACCCAGGGAATGTTGAATTCAAATGGATCAAACTCTATGCCACAGCTTTTGGTGAACCTCTGATTCTTTTCGCTCCACCACATTTTGACCAATGGAAACATACTGTTAAGTTATGTCAGATACTTAATTATCTAATCTCTGCAGATGGAAGTCATTCGTACATGTTCCATCAAAAGGAGAAATATATCGGTAAATGAACTTTCCTGAATGAGTTTTTACTTCATATCTGGTTCTGGTAGTTCATTAGCGTTGGATGAAGATGTTATAGTTATATGCGACTGGTATCGTGTTCATTATCAATTTCTGTTTGGTTTTGTAGTAACTATGAACTCCTGTTGAGTGGCCACGATTCATCAACTTTTTTACTTTGTTCTGAAGATTTAATAACAACTGAAGCTGTTGAACTCCCAAATCCTGCTGATCAGGAAACAGATAGCATGCTATCCTTTAACATGTGGATTGATGTGTTTAGGAACTGTACGTATGCATAACTAGTTATTTGTGGGTTTAAAATTTGCTAAACTAGCTATATGAATAAAAATCTTATCACATTTATTTTTTAGAGTTTGCCTGTATCAGTTACTACTCATACCACCTCAGCCACTTTTAGCATTATAATAACCATTGGTCTAATATACATACGCAGACTTATTTTTCTGTGTTTGATCTAATAAATAAGCAGATTGGACACGAATTGGAGCGTTCTTCTTTGACTCAGATGGTGCATTCTTGACTGGGAGTCTGATTGCACCCCTCAGAATTTCCAAGGAAGAGGTAGTGGAGCAAATGTTGGAGAAAGATGGCAACTGCGTGCTATGCAATATTAAAACTGGGATCTGGATTGCTGGTAATCTAGTTTATTATAGCTCATTAGAATTTGAAGTTTATTATTCGATCATATATACTCAACTGCATAAAATTTCAACCATGGGCATGTTAAAGACTTGCAGCTCGTTCGATGTCCAGCTTGTGACCTAGACACATGTGATGGTGAGTTAACACATGGACATTCAGATTAGTGATTCCACACTTCTATTTTCATGACTTTGCCATGTATTGATTGATTAATATGATTGATGTTTGAAGTACTAGTTAAAGGACAATTTTAAGTAAACACAAGTGTTAAATCTTCTCCAATATATCAATGCACAATCATTTCCTTCAGCCATTACACACATACGATGAAAATGCCCCACCAACTGATACAGTAATTACGACTCACTAAACACTAATATATGACAACAGGAACAATGCAGACTTTGGAAGCAAGGCATATTGAACTCTTCTTGTGGGAGGAATATCAAGGTGGGAGCTGGGAGTATGATACATTAGGAACCTACAACATCCAGAAGCAGGCTGATGGAGCTTCTAGTGGGATTTTTGACATCAAGCATCTCAAGAATCGATCAATTTCTGGTATTACGGTTTTCTTCAGGGCATATGATTTAATCCTGCATAACTGCATAGTATTGCAAGTCTATCTCAAGACATCTTCTGGAAGTTAGATGAGCTATCAACCTGAGATCCCCATCTTAGGCGTTCTTTTAATATTAAATTTCAGATATTCTTGATCTCAAGTCATGGACGGGGAAAAGAAATGAATGGCATCCAAAAGCAATAAGAACTCTGCATGCAGTTGCAGTGAACACCAATTTGCAAGAGAATGACGGTAAGTTCCATTGAATATTGAAGTCTCTGATAAAGAGGTAATATTGTCTGGTTTTATCTCTATATAAGCACAAAACTCAAAGTGGACTAAATCTGCTTGTTGTAAATTGATTGAAGCTACGTGTCTGTTCTAGTTTCGGTCAGATGGCTGACTTAGTTGAACATTGTTATCTATTTCCTTTAATATTTATGATCATCCATATCCAGTGATGAGCATAAACTGATCTAGGAAATCTGATTGTTTGTTTAATATACCTATGAAAGCAGGCCTCCAGATTAAATATCATGCCATGAAAGCTGGGAAAGGGGAAGTTGTTGCAATTAGTATATCCACCAGCTGTTGTAGTTCTACTCAGATACAACATTTCTGTTGAAGTCTTACAATTCTCACATCCCAGTGTATCTCCGAAAACAGGTCTTCAGATTAAAATACTCGTCTTGAAAGCTGGAAAAGATGTCAAAGTTGGTTCAATTTGCATAGGTTCTACTCAGATATATGTGTTGATGGCATTTCTGTTGAAGTCTAACCATCCCTTCTTCCGGGTTTAGATTAGGAAGTCTTCACTCTATTGATTTATTAATAACAGTTGACAGCGGACAAAGCCTTCTATTTTGATAAACTTAAGCATGTCTGCTTCAGTTCAGACATGTAAGTTCTTCAATGTATGAGAATATAGAAATTGAGATATGAAAGTGATCTTATACTGTTTCTGAAAGCTCACGCTTGGCTATTCTGCGTTAAAGTGATCTCTCCGGTTAATGTTTGCAAGTTTCCTTTTTTTGCTTTAGCAGTTACTGTTTACAAGTTAATTATGCTGAGCGGGAGATTCCCTTTTATAGGGACCCTAACAATCTAATATGTTAAATATAGTGTCTAAAACAAGATTTTCTTTCCATTACTATCCTTGGCATGCAGTTACAGTGGATAATCAGGACATCTATATGTTTGATTCTTGTTTGGAGAGTCCACGAGGAGAAAATCGAACTTTCTGTAACCATTTATATAATTTTCACGGGCCTCTTAGTACCTACTACCTAGGAGGCATGGGATCACTATCCAGAATTCTGGTATTTGTCTTGCAATTTTTTTAATTCTTGAGGAAAATCTTGTCACTCCTCTGTCTGTGGCTTAGCACATTAGACATACATTACCCTTTTGAATTCATGCATGGCACAGCCCAACTGTTCCTACTTCAGTCTGTCCTGCAACACCAATCAGGCCACTGTCATCATGAATTTCCCACACACTGGTGAATTCCACGTTCAAAACATCGACTACAGGAAAAGAACAATACAGCTGTTTGATCCTGAAAAATGCCTTATTAGAACTTATGAACTTAAGCCTCTTGTTTCTCCTCTTGAAGCAAAATGGTATGAAAACTACACATTCTATATGTGCCCGTGGTTCTCGATTTCTGGATTATGATGTCAACCCAATAGAGTGTAGCAACTCCAGAACCTTCATAGTGGCTACCGTAAATTTTCGCAAGGGTTCATGAAAGCTTATGGTTGCAGGGGTGTCGGTAGTTGGCTACTTCCAGTTTCATGGCGAGGGCAGTTTAAGGCTGATGCTTCTTATGATCCTTTCTTGCTCTTGACATGGAATACCACTGTTTACAATCATTGCGGACAAAGTGAAAATCTTGTGTCAGGTACATTAACGTTATCATCGATATTGTTTTGACAAAAGTATCATAGTGGCAACTCAAGATGACTTTGAAATATTTTGCAGACAAATCGGAAGCAAAGCCAATACGCCAGAATAGTTGGAATAGCTGTGAGTTTGCGGTTCTCATTATTATGGCCTTAACCTGCTTCTCAGTATTTTGCTTGCACATACTGAAGATGTTATGAAAGATACGATGAAAATGAAGCAGGAGAAGGACCTCCTATTCAAACAGCCACCCTTACATGCCGTAGAACTTGCAAGGTCACTATCATCAACCATCACTAACTCAGGACTTGATGGGTCAAAATCATAGCCTGCACAGAGACATTTCAGCTTCCAAATGAAGGCGATGAAACCATAGAAAATGGTGATCGTAAAAGCGTGCTCAATATGCTTGGAAAACTATGGCTCAGCTGATGAACTAAGGCTGATAATCAAGTGTGGTCATTGCTTCCATGCAAGCTGTATTCAGCAATGGTTAAGGAAGAATAGCACCTGTCCTGTTTGCAGAACTTCTCTTTGTCATGTTGATTTGTAACTTTTTCAGAGGTTTGGTGTATTATCATTTTATCTAAATACCAATAACATTAGTCCATGGAATTATTGATTTGTAAAAATATGATCAGAACTCTTAGGTGATCAAGCACATATACAAAACTTTCTTGAATTATAAAATTGTAGAATCATAGTTTAAACTGAGCTCTGTTGATTGTTCATAATCATTCATCTGGTAAGCGGTAATTCACGCTACTCGTGAGGCTTGTTTTATACATTTGCAGTCAAGAAGCGATCTTTGAACCCCAAGACAGACCTCATAAAGGCCTTTTGGAATGACAAATCCCAAAAACAGAGTTTTATAACCAAAACTAAACAGCGTAAAAGGAAAGGAAGTTAGGAAGAAAACGGTGAAAAGATGAACAATAAGGATTGGTTTGATGCTTTCAACAACTGAAGATTGAAGAACACAGAAAACATAGTATTGAAACAAATTATTAAAACCAAAGTAGCTGTCTTTGAAAAGAGAATCTGCCACAAGTCAAGTCAAGGTCATCATCAATACTTAAATTACATACAATACAGACAGTATCTTTTCTTACTTTCTTGTTCCTGGTGATGTTCACAAGATTAACTCATTGTTTCTTGCTATTGATCCAAATGCATGAGATATTTATACTCATTAGCCCTTTATGTTGGAAACCCTTTTCCAGTATGAAAATTCTCCAGCTATTGCTTTTTCTGTTTCCAATCTTTGCCTTTTTCCATGGTGGCAAAAGCTATGGTTTGTGTCCATCCGATTACTGGAAACTTCCCTTTTATATTATCCTTTCAAGCTCCCAATCTCACCGCCTAAAGAAATTGCACACATATCGACCTGGCGCAATCGACTCTTGGTCAAGGAACTCCAATAGTAAATCTACCTGATGCTGGAGATTTCTATGTTGACATTGACATCTATGACCAGTACATAGAACTATATGATACAAGGAAACTGCACTATGAAGCAGCTGATGAGGAACTGGGACCTTTCATCAAGTCCTTATAAACCAACTGCTTATAGAAAACTACCGTTTATATGTGTCCTTCTAATTCCCAGATTGGTGATACTGTACCAATCAATTGCCTTAATAACTCCACCAACTCTGATTGTCTATCACGGGGCCATGGACCAACCTATAATGGAGTACTATAATTGCAGTCTAGTTGGCAGTTGGCTGCTGCCTGTTTTGTATAATGGGCAATTTCAATTCGATGGGTGAATGATGATCTTTATTTGAAATGGAATTTGACTACTTGCATGAGTTGTGAAAAACTCAGCACAGTCAGGTATTAAATCTTTATTGACTTGTAGCCGAGTTTGATCATGTCATTTTGTTTTCTGGTACCATAATATTTTATACCTGTTAAGTATTTCAGTTACAATGGAGATGACTTGATTACAGGTGGGAAAGGGGACCTGTGGAACAAATTTGATGTGAGAGCCCTGGCTGTTTGTTTTTCATTTTCCTTGGTATTCATGTACTGTACGCTGCAAGTAATTAAATGTCGTCGTGCGAATCAGATGAATCAGACAGGTCCCTCCCAGCCACCCAATGGCATTGCACCAGCAGCATCACAATCTAACACCACAGGACTAGATGAGTCCAGAATCAACGTTTACTTGGGTTAGTGCGTTCTAGGTGAAAGCAAAATAATTCCAGGTCCTGATTCTGAGGTTACATGTTCCATATGCTTAGAAAGCTATGAGGTTGGGGATACAGTGAAGCATGGCCAAATGTGAGCATTGCTTCCATGCTCACTGCATCGATGCTTTGGTTGACGAAAAACACTACCTGTCCTGTTTGCAGGACCACTATTCTGACGTTCCTGGAGTCTGACATTTCTTTTCCTAGTGCCATACAATGTACATCTCCTTAAACAAAGGTGAACTGTGATAACAACAGAAATATATTAGTTGCATGAATAGTTCATATTTACGAGCAAAAGCGATGACAGTATCAAAAGAAGACCATTCATTGCATTTTTCTCCTGCATATGTTAGTAAACTCTGATTTAATAGATGCAATCAGGAATGAATACAGCACTAAGCTTTCTGAAGTCATGTTGAATGTAAAAATTTCAGTCCTGAACATTTATCAGATGAAATAATAGATCTCTGCTAAGCAGTGACATGATACTGCGTATTGCTAATTTATTAAGTCGCTCAATTGGTTTGTGTTCAGATCAAACAAAACATTACAAATTCTTCACCAACAAAAAAGTTTGTACTATTTTTTGTGCTGGACACTAATTATATGTTAAGTGGAGGTTATCAGTCCAGCCTCATCTTCTTAGTCTTACAAAATACAGAAAATTTGTTCTGTAAACCTGTCAAAGGTTTCCATATAGCAGTAATCACGCTACTGATCATAAGAGGCTTGATTTATACATTCGCAGATCTGAGAAGCGATCTTTGAACCCAAGTAAGACCTTAAAAGGTCCTTTTGGATTGAAAAATCCCAAAAACGAGTTTTTCCTAACAAAACAAGATTAGAAATGAAAGGAAGTTGGGAAGAACATTGGAAAGATTAACAATAAGGATTGGTTTGATGCTTTTAACAACTGAAAATTGAAGAATACAGAGAAACAACTTGTAATCTTGCATCAATAGTTGCGAAATTGTTAAAACCAGTAGCTGGCTTTGATAAGGAATCTGCTTACAAGCCAAGTCAGGTCATCATCAATACTTAAACTTACATACAATACAGACAGTATCTTTCTTGCCTTCTTGTTCTGGTGATGTTCACAAGATTAACTCATTGCTTCTTGCTATTGATCCAAATGCATGGAATATTTATACTCAGTAGCCCTTTATATTTGGAAACCCTTTTCCAATATGAAAATTCTCCAACTTTGCTTTTCTGTTTCAATCTTTCCCTTTTCCATGGTGGTAAAAGCTTCCTGAAGCTCGTGTCCATCCAGTTACTGTGGCGACATCCTTTTTATATTATCCTTTCAAGCTCCCAAATCTCACCGCCTGAAAGAAAATTGTACATCTATCTGGCCACAACTGCAATCGACTCTTGGTGAAAGAACTCTAATAGTAAATCTACCTGATGCTGGAATTTCTATGTTCGACACATTGACATCTACTTAAGCCTTTGCACATGAGAACTATATGATCCAGGAACTGCACTATGGAAACAGCTGATGAGGAACTGGGACCTTTCATCAAGTCCTTGCATAAGCCAATTGTATAGAAAACTACACACACATTTTATATGTGTCGCCTTCAAATTCACTCATTGATAATACTGTGCCCGATCAATTTGCCTTGTTAACTCCTCCAATTCTCACGGTGGCAATCAAGTGGGAATCTTAGAGCAGGATGGGCTGATGCAGTGGTATAATTGCATTCTCGTTGGCAGTTGGCTGCCTTGCCTGTTGTGTATCCAGGCAATTTGAATTTGATGGAGTGAATGATGATCTTTATTGACATAGGTTCAGCTACTTGCGCAGGTTGTGACAAAAACTCAGCACAGTCCAGGTATTAGATCTTTGATGACCTGTAGCCCAGTTTGATCATGTCATTCTTTTTTCTGAGTACCATAATATTTGATATCTGTCAAGTATTTCAGTTACAGTGGAATGACTTGATTACAGGTAGTTCCACAGGGACTTGTGGGACCAATTTGCTTGAGAGCCCTAGACGTTTGTTTTTGCATTTTTCCTTGTGTATTCATGTACTATGTCGCTGCAAGTAATTAAATGTAAATCATTGTACCGTCAGATGAATCAGGCCAGGTCCGCCTCCCAGCCACCAATTACATTGCACCAGCATCACAATCTAACACTACAGGACTAGATGAGTCCAGAATCAACGTTTGCCGCGGAGTTGGTTGTTGTTCTAGAGGTGAAAAGCAAAATAATTCCAGGTCCTGATTCTGAGATTGCATGTTCCATATGCTTAAAGCTATGAGGTTGGGGATACAGTGAGAAGCATGGCCAAATGTGAGCATTGCTTCCATTCTCACTGCATCGAGCTTTGGTTGAGAAAGCGAAAAACACCACCTGTCCTGTTTGCAGGAACCTTACTATCCTTCCCGACGTTCCTGGACTCTGACATTCTCCGTTTCCTAATTGCCATGGCGTACATCTCCTTAAACAAAAAGGTTAACTGTGATAACAATGTAGCAGCAATATATTGGTGGCTCTTGAATAGTTCGTATTACGAGCAAAAGCGATGACAGTATCAAAAAGGAAGACCATTCAATGCATTTTCTCCTGCAAATGTTAGTAACCTCTGATTCAAAAGGCGCAATCAGAATTAATACAGCACACACTAAGCTTTCTGATCATGTTGAATGCATAAACAATTATCAGATGAAATAATAGATCTCTGCTAAGCAGTGACATGAGAAATTCGCATTTACATTGCTTATTTAGAGCTACGCTCAATTGGTTTATGTGTTCAGATCAAACAAAACCCAACAAATAGCTTCACCAACAAAAGAAAAGCTGTCAATATTACGATTTGATAACTATACTGACACTAATATAGAGTGCATAGAGGTGGAAGTCAGGACAGGTTTACAGAAACTTTATTTCTGTAAACCTGTCAAAAGGTTTCTATACCTTCAGTGATATGATCCATTTATATATCGTTATGTTATATGGCTTTGAACTGTTCATGTCCCTAACTATATATATCTGAGGCTTTTCCCGATGAGAGAACAAGTAAATCTCAGAAGTAAAAAACACAGGCTTACAAAATCTGAGACTTAACTATACTCTGCTGTGCTGTCCTATTTCTCTACGGATGATTTGAGATAATAC